>JAHZNP010002124.1:0-10787 GCA_020615345.1 Triops cancriformis | reverse complement strand
TTCACGTCAGAAAGAAAACCTCTATTGAATAAACTCCGGAGCAGAAGCATACCCGCTACCTTGGATGAAATCTTAGGATTCGGAGATAGGACCGTACACGACCAGCAATTCATCGAAAAGGCACTCATACAATACCTGACAAAAACGAAGATAGCCGATCTCATCTAGTCAATAACCGCTTCTATTCTTTTAATTCTGACCCATTGTATGTTTAGTTTATTCTATTTCTTAACTTTTTTTCCTTTGTATTTGTTTATTGTTTTCGTGGCGTCATTGCTGTCACTCTTAAAGGTTGTGCGATGAGGTGACTAACGTAATTAATGAAAGCCGAAGACGATAATGTCTCGCTACACGAGATAGTTCGTCATAAAAATTATTTAAAAAAAAAAATTTATATTTAAATTATTTGATTTTATATACTGTTACATTTATATTGAAACGAAGCAAACATGTGTGGATTATTGTGTAAATAAATAATTAGTCTCTTATTGAATTATCTTCTTTTATAACAAATGCCAATCTTTTACAACAAAAGTCAAGACAGGTCTTGGTCTCGAGACCGGTCTTTGGTCTCGGATTTTTTTTGTCGGTCTCGTCTTGGTCTTGGTCTCGAAAGCTGCGGTCTCGAAAACTTACGACCGGTCTCGGTCTTGTCTCGGTCTCGAGAAAAGTCGGTCTCGTACCATCTCTGCTTATTACCCTTTATGTGGGTTCCTACTTATTTAGTAGCAAAACAGGAGATACGACTTTTCTGCGCTTTTTTCGTGGAATGTAAAACAGAATAAATGATGTTTGAATTCGCGCGTAGCCTACAGTTCCTCCCCCTCAGCGGGAGGCTAGAAAGTGCCAGTGACGTAATAAGCCAGGACAGCTTTCCGCAGTGAGAGGACCGGCTTTGTGCTAAAGTGTCCCGTTTCCCTTAGTATTTTTTTGCTCAGTACTGTACAATACCTCATTTGATAGCCAGGACACCAGGCCATCTGACGAGTATAGTTTTAGGCTACAGTTTTATCTCCAAGTGAAGTGAAAAATAAACTACAGAAAAGTGTCCACACTGTCCCATCCCTCCTCTAGCTTCAAGGGATTTTAAAAGCGCGCGAAGGCGCTCTTCCAGCAGTTTTTCGTAGGAATTAGGAGAGAGGTCACACCCGTACGAAAATATTTGCAGTTTTGTTTCAATAAAACTTGTGTAAAACTTGAATGGTACGGCAAATTTTTGTGGTATTTCTTAAGTTCTACTGATGTTGAACTTCGGTATTTCGGCACACGTATTTTACCGTACTGGTACCGTAAAGTAGTTTTGCAATAAAACTTCAGCAAAACCGGAATAATTGCCGAAAGTATACCTTTCTCCACATAAGTGTTCCTTTCAAGTACGCGTGGTATATAAATGATTCTGCATGTAAATGTACTTCAAGTATACCGCAAGTAAATCTTAAACATACATAAATTTTAAAGACTTCTTATTTAAGTGTTCATTCATTTTACCTAAGCTATGCACGAAGTGTACCAAAAGTTGACATGGTGTATACCATTAATATATTTTCATTCGACTTAAAGTATGCCTCTGATATTCTTCATTTTCTGAAAAAGTAAAACATATGAGACAGAAAATACTTTTTTGCAATTTTTGGAAATTATTTGGAACATTCTTTATTTCACTAATTCACTTGAACACTTTAATTGGTATCAACAATTGAAACCACATTAACAAAACATTAAAAAATACAGATACTATTCAAAACAGTAGCAACAAAAACAAATTCAGTGAACAATTCAATAAAATCAAAGATTCACTTTAAAAGCATATAAGCACGCATTATTTAACAACAATTACGTAAAAACAATAGCAACAAAAAGTAAGTTCACTTAACAATTCAAATAAAGTCAACACTTCACTGAAAAATACAAAAATACAAGCATTTTTTTAACAGCATTAGTGATTTAAAAGCATAACAGCAAAGTACACAACAATACAAAAATAAAATTAGCAGGATCTTCTTTCTGCAGGCAGTGAATGTTCCACAAGGACAGTCTTACATTATACGCACAGGCAAACTAAACGGTAGTTTTGCAAAGAGCAAAAATATAGCAACAAATCAGTTGATAGTGGTGAACAAAGGACAATGCCTAAATGTCCCTCAAAATTAATTTTAAAACCCCAAACCGAAACGAAATCCTCAGTAAGGCCTTGCTTGTCTGATGTAAGCCATTTCGCGGGCAAAAGGTGACAAAATTTAAATTTATAGTCAATAGTAACAAATTATGAATCGATTCAGTATTACTTTAGTAATACTCTTTCATTACATTTCATTACATTACAAAAGGGGACAAAATTTAAATTTATAGTCAATAGTAATAAATTATGAATCGATTCAGTATTACTTTAGTAATACTCTTTCATTACACGTTTTCGCGTAGAGTTCCTCTGCGGTTTTACCGCTCAAGTACAGCATATAGGACAGGACGAATGCATTCACGAAACGTAACTAAACTTTTAAATTTATTATTTGAGTAAACCAAGCCAAAATATGCAGTACTCTTGCGGTTTTACCGCTCAATTAACAGTATAGGATACAGGTGTTTGCATTCATGAACCTTAATCAAACTTAATTCTTACCTGAGTAGAACTGGACGAAACTTGCGATAAAATACGTGTGCCCAAATACCGGAACCCAAGCAAAGCAACCTGATGTTTATGTTGGAAAAATTGCGGTTTTATTGCAGTACCCCTACCGCAACTTTTTCATACGGGCACTAGGCAGTCAACCCTGGTAGACCTCTGCGCAAACCCTGTCAAGTTTTTTTTCTTTTTTATGATCACCACTATTCATCTTGTATTTGTTTCATGCTACTCACGTTTTCCCAACTTTCCAATCTCTATCAATAATCGAGCGTACAAATCATCTTAGGGAACAAGTTATTAGACAAGCAATAATTCTTTGTCTCTTTCGGACGCGTAGTGAGGGCGTTTGTCTTCCATATGTGTCAAGTACGGGCGGGTATTGTAAAGATGGGGGTGGAGTGTAGGGTGGCTGGACAGCAAAAGTGGGTTGTTGCTGTCCCCAAAAGAGACTGATCCCAAAAGAGACTGTCCCCAAAAGAGACTGTGATTCGACCATTTTCTCATTCAAAAAGCCCCTGTATTTCTCTAAGTGCCCGTGTGCAGTTGTTTTGCTCGCAAACTAGCAATAGGGGCTCTCAGTGACATGTTAACTAAAGTTTGATGATTTTTGACGTGGATATGAATTTTCTATTCGACGCTGAAGGATGAACGGTATCGCTGTATATTATCAACTCTTTGTACGTTATAATTTCTACAAATGTCTCAACGCTTCGAAAACGGCTAAAAAATGTTTGCAGTTTATGGCCCTAATGCCTAAAAGAACACGTAGTTCGGAAACGTTGTCCGCTGTTTCGATGGAGATTTTTTTTTAAGATGGTGACTGACCGGGTCGCCCTTAATTGATCGATGCGGATCAAAACAACTATGGTAGACACAAACTCACATCTGATAATTCAGGGGATACAGGAGATCGTCGGTGTATCGTACAAAAGCGTGCGAACCACCCAAAATCAGCTAGAAACGTGAATGTAGCGAACGCTAGGCTCCCGCACTGGCTGAGCGACAGGAAACTAGAACAGCGCGTAGACGCGTCCGAGTTATTGCTAAATAAAAGCAAGGGCCATCTTTTTCTGTGGTTTTCTGTTGGAACTGTGAGCGAATGTGCGAGCGATAGCAGTTCTTATTCAGCAAAAATGACTGAACCTAGCTGACTGTAAGCGCTCCCTTTGCTAGGGATTAGAGGTCTTGAAGGGTCTCAGAGGCCACAAAATGCAAACACACGCACACACCGCAAGTTCAGGTCTGCAGAAACTCGCGGGAAAGTTTGCGCAGAAAATCGTGGTGTGTGCGGCCGCCTATAATGTAATCATGGAATAATTGGTACTTGCAACGGTTCTCCAGTTTTCCGTTAATGTATTCTCAGGACGGAACTGAACCCTTGAGGCTGATTTACCTTCATTAACGGGTGAAGGGGCTTGAAGCTTCAACCAATCGTTAGTTATACACAGAGCTGCTACGTCGCGAGCGAATGTGCGAGCGCGCTCTTTTTTGATTTTTTGCCAGCGCAAGCGCACTCAAAAAGCATTAAGCGCAGGCGCTCGTACTATCTCGCCATCTAGTGCACACCCTTAAAAACATGTAACAAATATACAAACGTCGCTTGGTCGTTTCAGGTGCTGAAACATAATTTTAGAGAAACTTAATTAAGAGAAATTTAATTTTATACTGTTCTTCATATTATATGCTTTATTTCATGTTATAGTTTAATATTCATATTTGTTTCCGAAGAGTTTTTTCTTATCCGCTCAGTAGAGGGCAACATTGAAAAAGAGCGCGAGCTCGCTGTTTTTTGGAACTGTGTGCGAATGTGCGAGCGATAGCAGCTCTGGTTATACAAAACGTAAACCAGGAAGTTTGAAACAAATTCTTATCTTATTACACAATACAATAACAGCAGGAGTATTTCTGCTTGTGTGGAATTTGTTATCTAAATAGTGAATAAGTAACAAGATTTGAGATGTCTCTTGATGCTCCCACTTCCTTCAGTTCCCTGACGCTGTAGCCATGCATTAACAGATTTTTTGTTCACATTTAGACTTCGCTTACAACAATAGGTCGAACTCAGTTGTCCCAAAAGTATTCTTTTTTTGCGCTTTGGTTAGTAGAGATAACCTTTTTTAAATATATCTGATATCTATTCTGGTATGTAATTCCCGTTTACTAGAGCAATTACACTCAAAAGAGCCACAGAATATACTCGGGATACTTGCAAAAAAAATCAGGGCAAAAATTGTCAGCTCTTCGGTAGAGACGATCCTTAGGCAATACCGCTTAAACTAGTTAGCTTTTTTTCGCTCAATTCTTCATTGTGTAAGAGACGAAAAGAATATTTATGAACACAATATACAATATATAATATATAATATAATTTACAATTCCAAAGATACCTAACTGCATACGTTAGAGACCACTAAAAGCTACGCGCTTGAAATATTTTCTTTCCATACGTCTGTAACAATTTTGTACTAACGAAGGTTTACATATTAATTTATACAGAAAAGCTTACAAATTGCGCAGTTTAACTTTCATATAGATTCTGGGAACATAATCGATAATGAAAACAGACAGAATTTTCATAATGGTTGTTGAAGCCTATATAACTTTTTCGCTCATTGTATATACACAGCAATACTTCTACTCTTAAGATCGTCTTATTTGCAATAAAGCTAGCACCATGAAGCTTCAAAAGTTTCCCAGTCGGCTTTTCTCGTCGATAGCGGTTGGTTCCCAAACTTTCACTACTAAATGGAAGTAATTTACCTCTGCCCTCTTTCGCTTGTACAGCTTTTGCTGAACATAGTACGTACAAAGTTTGGTCTACAAACTAACATTATGAACGTTGTAAGATTTGCTGTACAAACTGAACTACTTGGAAATTAGGGTAATTTTATTCATTATATTGCCGCCATGAACAACAAGAAAGTAAACCGGCTGGGATGTAGTCAGTGGCGTATCCAAGGGGGAGGTCTGGGGGTCTGGACCCCCCCCCCCCCCCGAAATTTTTATTTTATAATGGGGAAGATAGGGAAATGACCAAGTGTTCAAAAGAATTGCATATTAAGACCCCCCCCCCCGAAACTCCCAAAACCACCCCCCGAAATGAAATCCTGGATACGCCACTGGATGTAGTCGTGCGTATAGGAGCCAGAATAAAGCTGGAAGAAAGTTAACTTTAATGAAGTTAAGTTAGAATACATGAACTTATTCTCGGATATATTTTTTACAAGTTACGTAATTTAGATAATTTTTCTCTGCTAACAAACCATCAGAAACCAAGAAAGTGGTCGGAACTCCTCTGTGATACGGAGACTATGTTCGCTATAGGCTACAGTGGAATCAGCTTAATTGAATAGGCTCCGGACAGGAGAAAACAGTGTGCAATTGAGGGAAGTATAACTCAAGTTCAAGCATTACTATTAAGCTTTTTTTCTAAGCTTACCTCCCAATTTTACCATTCTGAATATAACTCTGTGTTCCAATCGAACCGAAGTACCGCACTTCACTTCTTAATTCCTCGTGTATTGTAGAATTACTTAAGAGAACAGGTTGCTAGGCTTTTGACGTTCTCTATAACTTCTGCTTTGATTAGAATATTTTTATCAATTTCCGGATTACTTGTAATAATTATAACAACGGAAACAATAGAACAATAGAATGGAAACAATAGAGCCCTTTTATTGTTAGCAAAACAGGATATAGGACATTTATATTTTCTTATTTAAGCATTTATCCTATGAATTTTTCCCCGCATGTATTGTACTTGCGCTGTTTTTTAGTACTTTTAGATGTATGTACACTTGAGTAAGGAAAATCAACTCTCTTACCTGACGTTATTGCGTACTTAATCATGGATTAATGCCTTTTTTAATTGTACACAATTAGTACCAAAGCTTTGGAATTCATAAGTCATGAATGGAATCGTTTTATTACAACTTTGAAAAGTGGCTTATATTCTGGCCATTGTGTTTAATGATGCAAGCATTTGTAAGAGAATTGGAAATACTAAATGAATTAAAGGTTTCGGGCTTTTTGCAACGGATGTACGCGTTTTGCAAATTTTTACAAGTAATTACACATGTTTTTCTTTTTGCGTACGATAATAAACATGGGTAAGTGAAATCCGAGCGTCCTTTTCGTAGACCACAACATGCTTGAACAGTTTTATGTGCAGGATATACACTTACACAATTGTTGTTGTTCCTCCAAAATGTCCCGTTGGATAAAATGGCAAACATGAAAGCGTAGATTCCCCCAAGCAGCTCAGCTTTTTTTTTCTTAAATACTTTATAGAACTTATCAAGAGAACGCAATTTCCCATACGTGTTTCTAACATTTCTTTGGTCTAACAAGATTCTGTTTCTGACTAATTGAATATGGTATATTCATAAATGAAGTCCAAGTACGGGAATGGAAGACAAAACTTAAAAGAAAGTAGCTTGACGCGTTCTTCATCATTCTTTTTAACAAGAAAACGGAAAACAGGAGGCAAAAAATTCTCCCATCAACGGAGAGTACTGTAAGTTTGACTGACTTGTCAATGTTTAACGAGCTTTATATATTTCACTTTTACGTCTCTTTGAAGTTAACCCTTTCACCAAGTTTCGCAGTCACAACCTATCGTTTTTTATTCTTTGAGGTAAAATAAATGTCAAAAACAAATTTAATAGGAATCGACGTATCATTTTGAACTAATGTAACTGTGAAAATATAGTAAGTGAGAACATTCATACAACAGTGAGGGATAAATACAAAAGCGAGGGTTTTCGAAACCTCTGAGTCACTGCCATCTAGCGGCAGTTATATGAAACGTGGTTACAAATACATGGTCAGCTATTGGAGGCAAAATATACAATTTGGTCAACACTTTTTATGTTCATTCTCCCTTATATTTCCTATAAAACCTTTCCTATCTCCGTCTTTCTCTCTTTTTTTCCTTTTAACCCTTCTTCATTGGCAGCTTTTTCAGCGTTTCAGCATGCAGCGTTTTCTCTTTCTCTACAAGAGGGCAGTCTTCGTTATTTCTTCGTCTTCTTTCACGACCAGTTAGACTTGATTTTCCTTCACAAGCAATGCCGATGTACTGTCATTACTGGACCGTGTATTGGCGGCCACGATGACTGCAGTGGTCGCGGTATTTCCATTCGATAATCGGATGGCTGGCGCTGGTGGCAGAGATGTGTATCCGTTCCCATTTCCGCCCGAGACAGGGTACGTCGTAACGGTCGTAACTTCGCTGAACGATGTGTCTCGTTGGCGACTTCGACTCGAAAAGGGCCTGTGGTAAAAAAAAGAAAAAAAATCGTCAGTGAGACAACCCCTCTCTCATACAGACTCAAAACAACCAACTCCTTCCAAGCCACCCACCTAACCTCAAAAGCTCTCCAAGAATAACACAACACAGACTACATGGTGAGTTCACAGAGAACGCGATAATGGCGTCGTCAGATACTTAACATGGGCGAATAAACCTCTCGTCTTTGAAGCCAAGGGACAGTTTTGTGGCAGTTACCAAAGCGAGGTGAGTGTCATTCTGAGATAGTTATAAGTTACGTTTAGCTACGCCACGCCCCCCGGCCTCCTTGACAAAGAAAGTCCCCGCCATTTTTCAGCCGCTAGGCGCCGTCACTTTAGGGGGAGAAAATACATAAGGGAGTCGTTTATCACATTGTTAACCATTGTGTGAAAGTCAACTTTGAAAGCTCCAGGACGCAGGGAGTTGGTTTTATTTATCGATAATGGTTCGGTAAATAGACGACCTGGAGCTATTTTTAGCTGTCGACTTTTAGCAGTGGGATCCAACTTTTTTTTCTTTGTGGGGCGAAGGCATAATAGCCAGCTGTATGGGATAACAATCGATCAGTTTTCCAACACCATATATGCACACGTACACATGAGGCACACACTTACTACAGTGCACGTAGCACGGGAACGGTAGAAAACACGCAGGGTAGCAACGAGTTTGAGTTTAATTGGGGTGGGGGGGTGAATCCTAGCAGGGTGGGGAATTATGCAGGGTGAAGCATGAATTAAGAATCCCAAGCCTGGGTTGGTTTATTAATCCCGCATACCAACTCTTCCAGGGTTAATAGGTACATATACATTTATGCACTGGAGATTATGACGACTCGCTACACGTAAAGGGTTGCGCAGACAAAGAAGGGTGGCAGTAATATTCGGAGGGTAAGATAAGAGTTTTGAGCGTTTTTGTTGATGTCAAGGACTCTTTGGGTCGTGCAAATCAGTACTCTCCTATAGAAGCACAACTTTCTGAGCTTATTTTATAATAAGCAATACTTTCACTTATTTTAGGGGGTGTTTTTAAATTTCGGCGTGTACTGGATTTGCAGTAACTTATTGCGTCTAAGAAGTTCTTTGAGCTTCTTTTAGATCTTGTTTCCGCTTACTGCGTGAAATTCGAATCATTTTCGAATTAAGACTCTTTAAGTAAAAGAGAAGCAAAACTGGGTTTGTAGTAATGAACTTTCGTGTTAGAAAGTGGTCGTCAAGACATTTCTTCCGGAACATTTCTTTCCTAGCAAGAATGTTGGTAATTGTTTTACGCACGCTAGGTTACTTTTTCACTAGTTTCCCGGGTGATATCGACATTTTTTTCGGACTTCAAATTGAGCGGTACCGTTCAATTATGTTCATTACTCGAAACTATGTTAGAGAATTACTGCAACCGTCTGGCTACAGTAATAAGGCCTCCTTCAAGGGAAAGTTACCGACTAGGAGAATCGGGCAAATGGAAAAGACTTTCGGCTTGCCATACTTGGCTCGGTTCAGAAATACAGTAAGCACCGCGAAAATGAGTCTTGTAATGAACTTCAGTCCCGTCTTTTATTAAACTTGCAAAATCAAAAATGCACATGCAGCTCTTGACTGCAGACGACTCATAAACGAACTTGCAATCAATTTCTCTTTAGTTTATAAAACGTTCTCTATCTAAACTCGAATCGTAACTTGAATGATATGGTAAGGAATTAAATAAAAGGGATTCAAAACTTTGCAGAAGTCGCAATCCCTTTTAAAACAGGAAGAAATGTCTTTGGCTGCCATGCTAATGCTACAGAACGTTTCCTGCAGAAAATTGGTTGGACCAAATTACCTAAGGTTATTAAGGATAAATTCTCTAAGCTCCTGAAAGTAATTTTACCATTACTGTTATACATGTCTTCTCGCCGCGCGTTAATTTGCTCTTAGACTCAGCATTCACAGCAATGTAATAGGCCAGTAATACCCATTCAAGACTTTTACTCCCTCTTTTACTCCCTCCAAGAAAAAGACTATTAATTTATCTCATTTCTTCCCAGCGATTGTGACTCTTTTCTCCCTTTTACCCATCACGCGTGTCGTTCTTGATGAAAAGAAATCCCGGCACATCGTAAAAGACAGAATATTAATGACACAACACACGCACATTTGGCATTAAGTACTGGCGATGTCCTAGTGCTCTTGTCGAACCTAATGAACAGCCAACCCAACCTCCCTTTTACTTCCAATTCTTTCTGGCTCCCCTTGCGTGTGAAAGTCATAAAAACGGCTGACCTGATTCCCCATAGAAATCTTTTATTCACGATCTATTAAGAGGCCGGCCCCCATCTGTACAAGAATCTCACACAGGAACTCTTCACTCTCCAATACCTGCTCCTACCATATTAGCCCAACTACGCTTAGGCTTAGCCGTGTTCACACTTGTTTGTAAGGCCTGGCCTCAAAGTTGAGCTAAGCCAAAGAGTTTCCCACAAGAAAAATTGTTGACCAAAGGTCGAAACAAGTTGAACGCGGAATTTTTTTTACCGTTATAGCGTAATCGATAACTGGGATTTTAACTTACTTTACAGTGCTGATTTTCTCCCGCGATACTTTGCAACTGACGCGGTAGCGGTAAAATGAAGTATAAAAGCAAGAGCGAGTACTTTGACGTCTGTTACTAAATTAAGTAAACTGTAAACAGATAGCGAGTTCGGCTGTATCGTTGTACCTGAACGGACGTGCTGTAACCTACTGCCACACATACCGTTTTAGTTTTAGTTGTTTTCTTCTATACAGTTCCCTACTTTAAAATTTAAACTCGTTCCCTTCAAACATTTTAAAAGCAACAGTGTTCTTTGTGCTTGTGCACCTTCTTTTACAAGTCGGGATTATCACCACCTCGCAA
>JAHZNP010002123.1:0-10788 GCA_020615345.1 Triops cancriformis | reverse complement strand
TGGCAAAATACTATTTAAACATTGATACAGCTTGGCTATTTATAGTGCCAAAAAACTAGTCGAGATACAAACGTTGAAAGGTAGAATAGGCAAAATAGTGCTGAAAAGAAAGTGTTTCCTAGAAAGTGACATCGGACTACGACAAAAGGGGGTCAATCTTAGTTTGTCAGGTGAAACAAGGCAAAGGTACATACAGAGGAGCGAGGACTAACTAACGGTTGGGAACATTCCGGCCCCTGTTTTTACATCACAGATTAAAAACAAACCAAAGAAAAGGAAAATTTTATCCTGAATCGAAACACAATTTGGTTACTGGACGGATATATGCACCATGCTGCGTCTTGACTTCTGCTGTCCGCACGATTCCGTCCTTTCCGGAAAAAACCTGGGATACTCGTCCAATTGGCCAGTGTCCACGTGGTGTGTTGGCGTCGATGACCAAAACTGCGCTCCCTGTTTGAATGTTGGGCTGGTTTTCGGTCCATTTTCTTCGTTCAGTGAGACGGGGTAGATATTCCTTCATCCATCGGCGCCAGAATTGATTTGTTATTGCCTGAGCAGCGCGCCATCGTCGTCGGGAACAAATTTCGCGTTCTTCCACGACATCTGGTGGCAAGTTGGATTTTCTGTCGCCGACTAGGAAGTGGTTTGGAGTCAAGGGATCGGGATCGTCAGGATTTACGCTTAAGTGAGTTAGCGGGCGTCCGTTTAACAGGGATTCTACTTCGATGAAGACAGTGTAGAGAATCTCGTCGTTTGTTCTTTGCCCTTTCAGTACGGCATTAAGGGCGATTTTAGCTGAGCGCACAAGTCGTTCCCACGACCCTCCGAAGTGAGGGGCAGAGGGTGGTGTGAAACTCCATTCTGTTCCCTTGGCCGCCATGGCATGTGCAATTTTTTCCTTGTTCCATTTCTCTATGCCTTCACGCAGTTCTCGCTCGCCGGCGATGAAGTTGGTTCCGTTGTCGGTGAAATATTTTGAAGGTTGTCGTCTTCGGGCTGCAAATCTTCTGAACGCGAGTAGAAAGGAATCGGCATCTAATTTGTTGCAAAGTTCTAGGTGAACAGCTCTTGTCGTAAGGCATGTGAACAGGCAACCCCATCTGTTTTCGGTTGACCTTTTGACGGACACGTACAACGGACCGAAGTAATCGATCCCGGTAAATGTAAATGGCGGGTTGAAGGTGTAGTATACGGCTGAACCGCATACTAGTAACTTACCCGCCAGGAGTTGGCAGCACGGGTAGATGACACGACGTAGGGAAGACGTATATAGACGGATGAATAAAGAGCAGTCGAATACACCGAGAGTTAATTGAGTGAACAGTAATCTTTATCACGCGTGTATCGGTCACAGAGACACAAACCAATACGTTACACTGGCGACGAGGAGAAACCTACACGTAAAATGGCTCTCAGTTTACCTCCTTTTGAGTCCTTTAGCGAAAGTAAAGAACCACATACAGCGGGACCACGTTGGACAAAATGGATGGCCCACTTTGAAAACTTCCTTATGGCAATGGACGTAGTTGTTGTTATAGGAGAAGACGAAACCAAGCAAGCTGCAACTGACCGAAGAAGATTGGCACTCTTAATCCATTACGTCGGCTCGGAAGTTCGGGACATTCTTGAAGAATTGCCTGCACTTGGTGGAAAAGACACATTCTTAAAGGTAAA
Source organism: Triops cancriformis (assembly GCA_020615345.1). Lineage (NCBI taxonomy): Eukaryota > Metazoa > Arthropoda > Branchiopoda > Notostraca > Triopsidae > Triops > Triops cancriformis. Next base: position 9,111 of record JAHZNP010002123.1, on the reverse strand, counting down.
GCCTCTATTACAAGCGTACTTTCAACCTAAACAGAATACAGAGCTCGAAATCCACAACTTCCGCAACATGCTGCAAAACGAAGGCGAAACAATGGACGCTTACGCAACACGGTTAAGACAGCAAGCATCCAGATGCAATTTCCCAAACAAGGATCAAGAAATCCGCATACAGATCGTGGAAGGATGCAGTTCAAGCCAATTTAGACGCCTCTGCTTAAGAGAAGATTTAACACTGCAGAAGATGCTGGACCATGCAAGGTCTGAAGAGCTGGCTGCAAAATTCGATGAAAAAATCAAAAGACAACGGGGAGACATGGTACAAGCTGTTAACCAGAAGAAAAGCAACAGCCAATTCCAAAAGAAGGAAAAGAAAGAACAGAAACAAACGGCTGAGTGCTGGAATTGTGGAGGAATTTGGCCGCACACTAAAGAAAAACCATGCCCAGCAAAAGGAAAAGCATGTACGAACTGCGGAAAGAAGAATCATTTCGCCAAGAAGTGCCGTGGAGCCAAGACGATTCGCAAGAATGGACACCAAGTCCGACAGGTAGAAGCTGAAACCTCTGGTGATGAATCTATACTGGCAGTAAAGAAAGACACAGGAAAGCTGTCATATGCTACGATCAAGTTTTGTAAGTCATCAGTTCCGATGATTATTGACAAAGCTGCAACGTGTAATGTCATCAACAAGGAGACTTATGAAAATCTCCGAGTTAAACCACCTCTGAGACCGCATGACGAATTCGTTGGGGGTTACGGAAAGCAAGAAATCATCATTAAAGGCGAATTTCAAACAACTTTTGTATTCAAGCAAATTGCTGTGCCAGCAACAGTTTTGGTTTCGGAAATTGGCGATAATCTAGTTGGCCGCAACACATCTCTGGAACTGGAGCTAGTCAAAATAGCAAACGCCGTTGGCGAAGCATCGGAGTACGGAGGATTGGAAGAGAAATTCCCTAAACTCTTTTCAGGAATCGGCAAGCTGAAGAATCATCAAGTTGAGCTTCACATTGATCCATCTGTTCCCCCTATAGCAAGGAAGCATCGAAGGATTGGGTTTCACTTAAGGCAAGCAGTGTCCGAAGAATTAAACCGACTTCTTGAAGCGGACATTATCGAGCCAGTTACCGATGGACCGACTCCGTGGGTATCACCGTGTGTCGTACTACCTAAACAAAAGCAGCCCGGAAAATTTTGTATTTGTGTCGACATGAGGTCACCAAATCAAGCCATCCTCCGGACTCGGCATGTCATTCCTACCGTCGAAGATCTCGTCGTGGATCTGAATGGGGCGAAATACTTTTCGAAATTAGATATGAATCAAGGCTATCATCAACTAGAACTGGCGCCAAAGTCTAGATTCATAACGACTTTCGCTACACATTGTGGTCTCTTCCAATACAAGCGTTTAAATTTTGGAATAAATTGTGCTTCTGAAATCTTGGACGACATTGTTCGTCAGATCGTTACCGGTATCCCAGGCGTGGTCAACCGAAGTGATGACATCCTTGTAACGGGGCGCAACAAAACCGAACATGATCGGAATTTGCAAGAGGTCCTAAGAAGACTATCAGAACATAATCTAACGCTCAATTACGACAAATGTGAATTCGGGAAAGCTGAAATCATATTTTATGGCTTAAACTTCAATGACAAAGGCATTGCACCAGATCGTTCCAAGGTGAAAGCTATAAAAGAAGCTCCCGCACCCACAAACCCAGAAGGAGTGGCAAGTTTCCTAGGCATGGTGACGTTCTGCAACAGATTTATCCCCGATGCAGCGGCGATAGCGGAACCCCTGAGGAAGCTAACGCACAAAGACACCAAATGGAAGTGGGGAAAAGAAGAAGAAGAAGCGTTTAACAGTCTGAAAAACAAGCTGTTAGAAACAACGACGCTGTCTTACTATGATATACAAAAGCCAACTCACCTGATTGTAGACGCTAGTCCGAAGGGGCTCGGTGCAATATTAACGCAACTGTCCAAAGATGGTCAAGAAACTGTGATTGGTTATGGCAGCCGAAGACTAACAGATATTGAAGCACGTTACTCCCAAACAGAACGCGAAGCTCTCGCTATAGTATGGGGAATTATGCATTATCATTTATACCTGATTGGAAAAGATTTCACTGTGGTAACTGACCATAAACCTCTTATTCCACTGTTTACTAAACCGCTCATACAGGCTCCCGCGAGAATTGAACGCTGGATCATGAAATTACAGCAGTATCAATATGTTGTCCAATACAAGCCTGGCAAATATAATCCTGCTGACTTCATGTCGAGACAGCCGTACGCAGAAGCAGCTCCTATTACCACCCGAGAAGAGAAACTGGCAGAAAGCTACGTAAATCTTATTTGTCTACATTCTGAACCAAAGCCCATGTCACTCGCCGTAATCTCAAAAACTACCGAAAACGACAAAGTCCTTCAGATTATCATAGACAAGATAAGAAGGAAAGCGCAAGACGCGCAAGATCTCAATGAAGAAGACAAGAAGAGAGTGAAAAGTATGCTTCTGGTCATCGATCAACTTACCATCATATCTACGGAGCAAGGAGATTTTTTACTGAAGGGAACTAAAATCGTTATTCCCAAATCTTTAGTGGAGCAAATTGTTGACATTGCTCATGAATCGCATCTGGGAATAGTGAAGACCAAAGGTCTTTTACGCGAAAAAGTCTGGTTCCCAGGACTTGATGCTATGGTCGAAAAGAAAATTGCAAACTGCATAGCATGTCAATCATGCTCAATTGGAAACGCACCAGAACCGTTAAGTATGTCGGAGTTACCAGCTGCTTCCTGGATCGAAATTAGCGTAGATTTTGCTGATCTTCCGAACGGCGAGCACCTATTGGTGTTCTATGATGATTATTCCAGATACCCAGTGATTAGCAAAGTCGGATCAACTTCGTCAAACGCAGTCATTCCTAAAATGGAAGAAGTTTTTTCTATGTTTGGAGTACCTGAGATTGTCAAATCTGACAATGGTTCCCCGTTCAACAGCTACGAGTTCAGAAGTTTTGCTAACACCATGAATTTCACGCATCGCAAAGTAACTCCATTATGGCCTCAAGCCAATGGCGGAGTAGAGAGGTTCATGAGGACTCTCAAGAAGTTTTTAAGGTGTTCGCAAATTGAAGGAACGAACTGGCGCAGACAAATCTCAATTTTTTTACTCAATTATCGCGCAAGTCCACACCCGAGTACAGGACAGTCTCCTGGATCGCTCATGTTTGGTAGAGCGATGAGAACCAAGCCGCCACAGATGCCATCTGTTACGGAAAACGGAGACATTCGAGTGCGAGACGAATTATACAAGAGCCGAATTAAGTCTTTGGCGGACAAAAAATCTAAACGGCGGATGCTGGTTGTTGGAGACTTAGTTTTATTGAAAAGGGACAGGATTACTAGTAAAATGCAAAGTCCTTTTTATCCGACACCATATCAAGTAGTACACATTAACGGAACCATGGTCACGGCACAGCGTGGCTCTCAAAAGGTTACGAGAAACATCGTTTTCTTCAAGAAGTATAATGGCAACTCGAACAGCCCAGCAGTAACTATCTCCGATGAGGACGACCTCATTACAACGGAATCAGAAGAACCTCAAGAAACGCAGCAAACAGTTGAAGAGAATGATGAACAAGAAGTTCGTGAAGGGCATCCAGTGATGGAACAGGAACAAGCTTCGAGACGCAGTACCCGTGAAAGACGTCTGCCAGAAAGATATCGTGATTTTGTAACGGTGTAAATTCTTGAATTCTGCATTTCCTTCATTTTGATAAAACATGGTATGTTTGTAATGTTCCTTATTGTAATCAAGTTAATTAAAAAATATAGCAATGTAGTATACGGCTGAACCGCATGCTAGTAACTTACCCGCCAGGAGTTGGCAGCACGGGTAGAGGACAAGACGTAGGGAAGACGTATATAGACGGATGAATAAAGAGCAGTCGAATACACCGAGAGTTAATTGAGTGAACAGTAATCTTTATCACGCGTGTATCGGTCACAGAGACACAAACCAATACGTTACAGAAGGGTTCTACGCGGGCTGAAGGCAAGTCGGCCATGAGGGGTGGGGTTGGTTTGGCCTTAACCATTTTGCAGTACGCGCAGCGGCCTACAATCGTTTTGACGGTGTTTCGTCCCTTAATTGGCCAGTAATGGCTTCTTAACTCGTGGAGAGTGCGTTCAGTGGAGGAATGCGCTAGATTTTCGTGGAGCTCGGAGATGATCAGTTCGGTTATTCGGCTTTTCGACGGCAGAATCACGGGGTGCTTCGTGTCCTAAGGTAAGATACTGTTCTTCAGTCTTCCCCCAATCCGTAGAACTCCGTTGTCGTCGAGGAAGGGGTTCAGTTTCAAAATTGGTGAATCTTTGTACGTTGCTCCCGTTTTCTTTATCGTATCGATGTCCTTGTGGAAGGCTTCGCTTTGGGCATGTAAGATGCAAACTTCCGTTGCTCTACGAATTTCGTCCGCTGTCAGGTAAGTAGAGTCGGCTTCTGAAGTTGGCTTCGGCGTTTTTCGGACGAGTTTTATTAAACGGAGAACGTATGCCAGGATACGCATCACTTTGGTGAGTTGGGATTTTCGTTCTAGTAACGTCGTGATTCGATTTTCTTCTGTCGGGTTTGTTATCATACCCAGCCACGGATCTGCAATGATTTCTTCGTCATTCGGTTCGGTGAGGTGGATGTGGGACGGCCATTTGCTCTCGTCTTCGAGCAGGAATTCAGGTCCTGAGAGCCAGGTTTGGTAGCTCCAGGAGCTTGCTGACGTGCCACGGCTGCATGCGTCTGCGGGATTGAGCTTGCCCGGAACGTGTCTCCATTGTCGCGAATTCGTGAATTCGAGGATTTCTCCGACTCTGTTTCCGACGAAGGCTTTGAACTTACGGGTTGAGCTGGAGATCCATTGAAGGGTCGTCTGTGAATCGGACCAGAAGAAGACGTCGGCAATAGGGATGCCAATTTCGTGACATACGGCTGAAGCTAGGCGTGTTCCGACGACTGCAGTGCAGAGTTCGAGTTGAGAGATTGATGTCGGTTTGATCGGTGCCACGCGGGACTTTGACATGACGAAGCGAAGTTGGACGATGGACGTTATATACGTTGTACGCAGGTAAGCTACGGCTCCGAAACCGCTTTCGGATGCGTCTGTGAAGACATGAAGTTCCCTTGAAGTAGGCTCTTCGCTGAGGCGAAGGCATCGCGGGATCTTAATTTTTGTTAAAGATTGCAATGAAGTGTACCACTCTTCCCAGTCTTTGATAAGGCTTGAGGGTAATTCGTCGTCCCAATTTACCCGGTTTCGCCACAACGTTTGAAGAATTATCTTTACGTAAAGACTTACCGGAGCTAAAAAACCGAAGGAATCGTAAATGCTTGATATCTGGCTTAGAATACCGCGTTTCGTCTTGGCAGTTTCGGCACATCCGACTTTGAAAACGAAGACATCTTCTTCACTGTTCCAGAGGATTCCCAATGTACGTTCGGTTGGTAAGTACCCGGATGCGAGATTTAACGAAGGGTCTATCCACTCGGATGGTTCGATGCTCTTCAAGACGTTGCGGGAGTTGGACAGCCATTTGGTTAACCGGAATCCACCCTTCTTAAGTAGTTTCGTGATTTCCTGGGCAGCTTCTATCGCGTCGTGTTCGGTTTTGAAGTAGTCCAAGTAGTTGTCCACGTAAAAATTTAACAGAACCCGTTGAGCGGCTTTTGGGTGGCTGATTTCGTTGTCCTTCGCGGTGCTTTGAAGCGCAAACATGCAGGTAGCGGGACTGGAAACGGCGCCAAATACGTGAACCGTCATCTGGTAGGCCTTTGGGGGTTCAGGGGTGCCTGGTGTCTTCCACAGGAAGCGGAACGCTGATTTGTCTTCGTCGCGGACTTTAACCTGGTAAAACATTTTTTCTACGTCAGCTGAAACAGCTACGGGATTGATACGAAAACGGAGGAAAACTCCAACCAAGTTGGTTAGGAAATCTGGACCTTTTACCAGAGCGTCATTGAGAGAGCGTCCTTGGTGCTTCGCCGATGCGTCGAACACCACGCGTATTTTACCCGGTTTGTTTGGATGAAGTACTGGGTGATGGGGTAAGAACCACGTTTTTTCCGGATTTTCAAGTAACTTTTCTTCGGAAACGGCTTCGGCATACCCAGCCTGGAGGTAGTCTTCGATGGTCTTCTGGTACTGGATTTTCAAGTTTGGGTTGTTCATCAAACGTTTTTCCACATGTTTAAACCGTTGGAGAGCGTTGGTGTAGTTGTCTGGCAACGCTGGATTAGGTGATTTCCACAGGAGTCCCGCCTCGTAGCGATTTCCGATGTTTGTCGTTGTGGATTGAAGAATTTGTAGCGCCTTCTCTTCGTCAGCGGGAAGTAGACGTTGCTTGTGTATACCGGAGGCTTCAATTTCCCAGAACTTCTGCAAAGTGTCGTTGATTTGCTGTTCGTCTGTCGTGGACACGTGGAGTACGGTCTTCGAGTTTTCGGGCTTACTGAGGTTTACGTGATAGTCGCCGACGATGGTCCAATCGAAAGGAGTTAGATTGGCTTCAGGGCCTTCTTCGTTTTCTGGCTCACGGATATCGTAACTTCGGTGAGCCTTCCGGACCTTCTGACCGATAAGTATACCGACTTGGTTCGTGTCGATGGGGGGATGTTTAAGTCGGACAGATGTGACCAACGGAGCTTTTCCTTTGGCCAGTGAAATTTTCGGCGGCTCATGCCAACACGGGGAACTGTGTAGTCTTTAACGTCCGTAAATATTGCTTGTACGTTCGTTGAACTGACGGTTACGTGAACCACGCGGCCCTTCATTATGGGATCCATTTCGTGGAACGTGCCCATTCGTGACGAGTATGGTTCTCCTTTGAGCTCGAGGGCATTCGCGACTTCTTCTTTGATTAAGGAGGCTTCGCTGCCTTTGTCGAGGATGGCGTACGTCTTGATCTGCTTGTCACCGTTGGTAAGAACTACTGGTACTACAGGCAAAAGGACGACTTCGGACTGTTTTTTTTCGTTAATGTGACCGACGTGAACGGAAGGTTCGGTTGACGTTGATGGCGTTGAAGAGGTTGACGTTAATGGATCGGTTGAGTTTGGCTTGTTGTAAGCTCTTGGAGCATCGTGGAGGAGGGGATTGTGTCGGCCTTTACACCCGTTGACGTTACAGAGTCGTGTCGAAGGACAAACCTTGCTCTGATGTGTCGGTGCTAGGCATCGGAAGCAGCACCTTTTGTTCTTCACGAATTCTGTGCGTTTTTCCGGAGTACAATCTCGGAACATTTCGCAGACTGAATTTTTGTGGAGTTTTTCGCAGAACGAACAGGTGATCTGGTTATTAGTTGGGTTGGATGTCGCTAGAACGTGGTGTCGCTCCTTGGGAGCTGGTCTGGTTTATTTGGGCGCTTTGCGATAGGTTTTGTGGAGCGGAGGGTAAAATTGTTGCCCCATAACCTTTTTTATTAACCATTTATCTAGGTCGAACAGGTTTGGTGCGCGTTGCTCGTCGTTTCGAATACAATACGTTTCTTCGCCCCATGAAGAACGCAGGTTATTTGGAAGTTTCGTCAAAACTTGCTTGAGAAGGGTTGAAGATTGAAGATCTACCATTAATCCTTCCTTTTCCATCAAGGGAATCGTACCATGGAGGTCGCCGAAATACTTTCAAAGTGAGTGTGGATCATTCGGCTTAACGTGGGGTAGGTTGATCAGGGTTTGGATGTACGCGCTGGCAACCATTTGTTGGTTGCCGTATAGTCTGTGAAGATCTCGGAGTGCGTGGTAGTAGAGTTCGGGATTATGTAAACTTTGGGCTATGCTGTTGCGGACTTCTGGCGTAAGAAGTTCTCGTAGGTACGCTATTCTTTGAGCGTTGCTCGGGATGACGTCGTGAATGAGGCTTTTGAATGACGATATAAACATATGCCATTCACGTGGGTTACCGTTGAATGGTTTTATGTCGACGTTTGAAACGTTGGGAGCGGCCCAAGGCATCCCAAAATAGGTGGCGTTGGTGTGTGTCGTGTCATAAATCCAAGCATCGGCGGCACCGGAACGAGGAATTGTTGATAAGCTTGGACTTGGGCTTTGCAGTAGGGTAGGCTGCGTGACTTGGAGCGCCGCCGTGTTTAAGGTTGGTACCACTGGTTGCGTAGCTGGAGTCGGGATGACTTCTGAGTTTCGTTGAGAAATGGCGGCTTCTTGTAAGCGGAGTAACTGCATTTGTGCTTCGGCGATTTGCTTGCCCAGTTGCTCCATTTGGCGACGGCGAGCTTCTTCGGCATCTTGTTGTGGAGCTGACGTTTGCGAAAAATTTGTTGAGCTGGGGTTAGGTAACGGTTGTGCGACAGCTGGTGGGACTACTGGCTCGTTTAGGTATTCGTCAATAGCTTCCATGAACTGAAAGACGTCAGTTTCGATTCTTGCTTGGTAATTTTTAGCGGTTAGTAGTCGTGGACCTTCGAGTTGAGCGGCCAAGGTGGACCGTTGGTTGGTGTTTTCGCATTCCTTTACCATGGACATCAGTTGCCTTTTTAAGACCACTATGGCTTCACGGGCTTCTTGGCGTCGAATAGCTTCTTGAATTTCAGATGCGAACTTGAACAGACGTTTTTTGTTAGACGTGCGTAATTGGTACAACGCTCTTGGATCGTTCTCTTCTTCGTTGTCAGATTCGAGAGGAGGGATTTGGTCAGGTATTTTCGAAGTACAAGATTGGGATTTTGGGACTTAAAACGTTCTTGCAGGTTGCTTTTAATTCGAAGTGCGAGATTAAACGTGGATCGTTGGAACCTTGTTGGTTCCCGGTCGATGCACCATGAAAACGACGGGTTTGACTTAGGGTTCGATTGTTTGCCCTAGTTACGTGAAACGTTTGACGAATTGGTTGGATTTTCCTTGACCAATGGCGAAAATACGAATTGAAAAATGTTTGGTTTCGGACTTGACGAAAACGTAGACTTTTGTTGGACGTAATGACGTGACACAAATTCACTTAATGTATTCACTACTTGAGGAGCCTAGTGAACCTCATGGCCCGCAAGGCTTCTCTTTCTAACGATATGACAATTTGACCACTAACGAAATGAATGTTG
>JAHZNP010002122.1:0-10794 GCA_020615345.1 Triops cancriformis | reverse complement strand
GCTAGGATGATTCCTATATTAAGAGGGAGTATAACTGTAAGTTTTCGTTTAGATATTTTAAGTTTAATATGTATATTTTTAAAAAGTGCAATCGACTAGTTTTCTTATGGCAAAACACACGGTTAAATCGCACTACACCCAAGTTCAAATTGTATCCCCGGTATCTCGTTTCAAACAGTCGGAGGTGCCTCCAGTTTTCATGGTTGTTTGGTCTTATTTTTAGTGTTCTTCAAGCGTACAATACCTCGTTTGATAGCCAGGACAGCAGGCCATCTGATGAGTATAGTTTTAGGCTACAGTTTTGTTTCCACGTGAAGTGAAAAATAAACTACAGAAAAGTGTTTTGGACTGTCCCATCCCTCCTCTACTCTTTTCGAAAGCTATTCGTCGAGATAAAACAATTATAGTTTGTATTATATCGGTGGAGTGTTGTAAGCGCTTGCTTCGCATTATACGTAACTTGCGTAGGTGTATGTCATAGTGAAGTGAAAAGTGATAGTGATCATCCCGTTTTTCCCCCGGTGTTCGGCGGTTCCAGAACAGCCTAGTCGGACACGCCTTGTAGCTACTTTAAATTAAATTGCACTCTATTTTCAACGTAACATGAGCTTTTAACTAACTAGCTGACTACTTTAATTTAAATGTAATTACAGTTACAATGTAAAATAAAATTCCATTGTTGTCGCCATCTTTGTTACATTAATTTAGATTTCATTGTTGCCGCCATCTTTGTTACATGAATTTAGATTTCATTGTTGCCGCCATCTTTGTTAAATTAATGTAGATTTCATTTTTGCCGCCGTCTTTGTTACATTAGTTTAGATTTCATTGTTGCCGCCATCTTTGTTACATTAATTTAGATTTCATTGTTGCCGCCATCTTTGTTACATTAATTTAGATTTCATTGTTGCCATTTTTTATTTGTTTTGGTCACCTTATAGGAAACTGTTGAATACTTTCCTCCCAATAAATATCGCAAAGTCTTGTCTACTTCTAGGATCTTCTCTAGTAAAATCACATTCGACCTGGAAGATGTTATAGTATGAAACCTTACTTTACAGGAAGCGTTTATAAAGCAGCTGCCTAATAAACCCTTGAAGATCCCTATCCCAAATTATATGGGTGGCTTTCTAATTCTACTATACAAAAGTTATAGCCAATTTGAATACTAAAGTTGAAGCAATATTCAGTGTCGTGTTTTCGTGTCTTTCAGGCCATAAGATAAATATATTCAGGTTTGGTGAGGATGGGTGTCCGCAAAACAGAAGCGAGCAGCTACGCTCTACTCGTATAATAATATCACTGTCAATGCGCAGCACCTGCCAAGACGCATGATTATCAACACATTTATTCTTATTGGTGCCATGGGTTTGAAAGTTCGGAATAGCTGTGAAGACGTGGGGGAAATCTATCATGGCGCCACTCTCAGTGTTGCCACTCTCATGGGCAAGTTTGCCTCAGATGAAAGGTTATACCGAAAAGAGTGGGAAACTCATACGGAACTTAAAGGTAACCAATTTTCTGTTACTTATGCTCTGTGATTCAGAGATTCGATCAGTGATGATGATGACGATATTTCCGAATATTTTTTTTATAATTTTGCATTATTTAAATCTTTATTTAATTGTGTATGCTGTAAAACAAAATAATTTATGGCGACTTGTACCCCTTAATTTTTGGCGAGATATTGGCGACTTTGGACGAAAATTTGGTGGGCATTCAGAAAAAAACTTGGCAACACTGGTCAGTCTTACGCGGTTTCTAGTGGTGGCCGTACGAAGTCCACCTACACCCAAAAAGAGATACAAACAGCCATCATAGCCAGCGTCAACAAAAACATACGAAGATGAAGGGAAACGGAGTCAGCGATTTGCTTCGTAGAAAGTCATTTCACATATGGTATAACTTCAGTCCCTATTTTGTATTGAAAAATCCCATGTGTCTTGATTTTTGCGTACATTACTGTGTTTTAGGCATTTATTGTTTCAGATTGCCGGGATTTGTTGTTTTCTTCTCGGCTTTATACCTTGGTCCATGAAAGACAATTCACGGTCAAGTCGCTTAAATCTTCCTTCCTCCATTGCTGGATTCGAGTAAATTTTTCTAAAAGTATAATCGTTTAACTTCCAGGGTCCATTCGATTTGTCTGATTTGTAGGTTGAATTCGAGTTCTTTATACACCCCTAGTGTGGATCAGATAATGTGGATAGTCATAGACGCGTGGGGAGCTGACTTTCTTGATGAAAAGGCAGTTATGATGCCATACCTTCAAAATAAACGTGAAAAAGGTCTAGCTTGTGTATTTTCAGCACAGGCTCATAGTCCTACTGTCACGCTACCTCGAATTAAAGTACATTTTTAACAGTATTATTAGAACTGTAAAAATAGGTTTCATTTCAGGCTCTTGTAACGGGAAGTATTCCAGGTTTTGGCGATACCTTTCTGAACTTGGTCAATGCGGACAATGCGTTGCAAGAAGACAACATTCTCCAGCAGTCAAAAGCTTTACGCCTTAACCTGACCTTCTTTGGGGATGAAACTTGGGTTAAACTCTTTCCGAACGCATTCCAAAGAAGCGAAGGGTTGCCGTCTTTCTTCGTACAAGATTACACTGAAATTGACCTCAAAGTGACACGACAGCTAGATGTCGAACTTGAAAAGAATGATTGGAATATCGCCATTCTACATTATCTGGGATTAGATCACATTGGCCACCTTAGCGGACCTACAAGTCCCTTAATCCGGATCAAATTGCAGGAAATGGACGAAGTCATCAGTAAGGTGCACAAGCGTTTGACACTCCAAGGAGACAAATCAACAGCGATATTTGTTTGTGGAGACCATGGCATGAGCAAAGAAGGTAGTCACGGGGGAAGCAGTCTATCTGAAACAACAGTCCCTTTGGTGTTCCTCCTTCCACAACTTATTGAATGGTAAAAAATTGCCTAATATGACACAAGACGTTTCTTGTCTCTGCACGCACCCATGTAATAGTTAAAGTCTTTTGTTAGAATGTAACTGGAAACCAGGCTCATGTTTTTTTTGGAAAATACAAACCGTGTTGAAGAAAAGATAACGAATTGTGTCTAGAAACTTATGTTGTAAAAAAATTTATTGGCTTATTTTTTATCTCAGTTCTGATTCGTCTGAAGCCCTTCAAATAGATGCTGTTGCATCGTTGTGTTTCCTGTTGGGTTTACCTTTGCCGAGGCACAGTTTAGGGGTTCCTTTGCGTCCAATTTTGAGGTTAAAAAGCCCCCCTGAACGCCTCTATAGTCTGTATTATTTATCGACACACCTGAACGATGTGTACGAACGTCAAACTGGACAATCAGTTCCTAGTACTTCCTTTAGTCGATCTTCGATTGTTTATTTTAAGTAAAATCATTAGGAAACGGAAAGAATGAGTTTGACGAAGCCGTAAATTTGTACGTCCGCTTATTGAAATCCCAGACTTTTAGCAACGAAATTTTAACGAAAGAGGTTGAAGACCTTTTCCTAATCTGGGCGAGGAAGCTTCAGTCGATATTGTCCTCGCAGTCCACTAGGAAGAACGTTCCTCTTGTCCTTTTCGGCATTGGATTGGTTTTCTTGGTAAGTCAAGATTAATTTTTAGCTTCATAGTAACGTTCATAGTATTAGGCATTTACTCTTGCTGCCGTGTGCTTACGACTACGGGTTAAAATCTTGGAGTGGCCAATTCTAGCAGGACCTTGTTTGCAAGGTTTAAGCTTGGGTTCTTCGTCCTTTGTAGAAGAGGAACACCAATGTTGGTATTGGATACAAGGCACTTTGTGCGGAATTGCGCTAATAATCAGCGTACGAAAATACTGCAAGTCTCGTCATTCAACATATATCATGCTCAGTATTTTTGCGTTAATTCTACAAAGAGTATTGCGTAGTTGGGTGCGAACAGGAGATAAGTGGGCACAGGAGCCGGATGTTGAAGACGTTTTAAGAGAGAATCAAATAATGCTTTCCTTTTCGTCAGTCATGGGCTTAACAGTCGTGTGTGTCAGAGTTAAAGTGAAACAGAAGTGGCATAGATTTCTCGTCATCTTAGCCGTCTTCGGTTCCTATCTCTATCGTGGAGCAATCGGTTCAACAATGCTACCTTCCTTTTATCCTTCCTCTGCGTAAGCCGTAAAGTACTAATGAAGCCCAATACTAATGATATCTTGATAGGGGATTTTGGGAAGCGCATATTACATACGTAAGCATTGGCTTGCTTACGCTATTTCGTTCAACCAAGAAAAGCTCCGTTTGGCTTCTGCTTGTTATGTTGTTGCTGAAGCCGCATTTACATTTTCCTCTCGCCCTACTTCACATCCATATCGAAGTATACCATCATGTCCTACAACTATTAACGAGTAATTGCTTCGTGAAAGGAGTTGCCTATTGGTGCTTAGCAAAAGCCTCTTACTTTTACATGGTAAATTCGAAATACTATACGCGAATGAACTAATCAACTTCAAAATGCTTTCACAGGGCTACTGCAACAGCCTATCTCGCCTGGATGTCAGTTCAGGCTATGTTGGTCTGACCAAGTATTATCCAGTAATTGTCGGTTGTCTGTTGGCGTGTGCCACGTACGGCGGAACGGTACTCGTTCTCATTTCTGGCTTAGAAGTAATCTCCAGCCAGGGGCGTAACATGTTAGTTTGAATTTATCCGCGTATTGAAGAATGAACTGACACTTGTCCAACTTCAGGTATCTTCAAGGCGTAGCATTGGCGTGCCTGTGGCCCTCTACCGTTTATCTGCCTTTATTATGGTTCCTCCAAGACCATCTATTTATCTGGAGCGTATTCTGTCCCAAACTTCTATTTCTTTTAGCAGAAACTGTCTTAGTATTTGTGGTAACGATTATAAGTGCCAAAACTGTAAATTACTGAACGCTCATACACTCCCTGATAATGCACTTTAATTTCCCCGTCACATTGCTACAACAAACACGGTATCTAGCATATTCGTTCATAGAAAAGCAAATAGGCTTGGGCCTTCAAAACTGCATCCAGAGGAACGGACCGAACGGAAGTGTCACTGACATGATACCACTTCCCTGCTCCGTCGCTAGGTAAGTCATCCTTCCCTGGTTCATCGTTAACAGGACTGGAAGCCCCTCTGGACCACGATTGCTGGCAAAGAGTATCCAACGAGGCATTCGTAAGTTGTTCAATTTGCAAGAACTGTGATAAATCTGGATTTAATGGCCGCACCTGTGATAAATACAAGAGAACCTAATTTCCCCGTCTTTAAAGTATGTGTAAATTATTACTTTCACGAAAGCTGTATAGTGTCCACTTGACAATCTTCCTTTGTGTTCCACCACCCCATATAACGAATACAAGACGTTCATCTGTCCGTGAACTATCTTGGTCGAACACTAAAAATTACGGAGATGATTTGCTTAAATGAAAGATTGGGATGTCTTTACGAAAGACCTACCATAGGAGCAGCAATGGATGTGAATGACGCTAAGTCCAAGATGGTGGGAAAGTTTATATGTTTTTGCGATTTTTTGAGTTCGAAACCACTCTGCATGAATCTTTTCACATGCAGAGTTAATAACGCTGGTGGAGCCAAAATGAGCAATCGAAGACTCGCCACATTATAAACTGTGGCAGTTTTCTTTTTTTCTTCCGCCCCACTATTGGTCGCTGATGCGGCGGCTCTCCGGGTGCATTCTTCACAACCGTACTTGTTGCTCCCGGTTAGCAATTCTGGGGCTGTAAAACGCTGCAAGCACGAATATAAACTAGTGTCAACAGCTGAACCATGGATCATTAGTTTGGGCACTAAAGGCTCTAGTGCTGCCATTGCCCACAGACTCTTTTTCATCATCCTGTTAAACAATGAAATACAGAAGTCAATAGGCGACTCAATAAAAGTAATCCTATAATCGAAGTAATGAACCATACATAAAAGACAGACAAAAGGTAGGATAAAAGGTAAACAAATCAAAATGACGATACTTCGCTTCCAGGGAACACAATCAACTTACTTTTCTCTACTCAAATCTTCTTCCTCGCTAGATTCTTGAGATCCACGACCTGAGCTACTCATGCTCTGTTCATCACCGTCTTTGTTAATGTTCAATTTCTGTAGCTGGAGTTCGACAGTACTGGCATCGCTCCCAGATTTCTTGTCTTCACTCTCCAGGTTATCTTCCACGTCAGCTTCGCTCAGATCACCAGAGGACCGATCACTTTCCTCTATTTTGGAATCGAATAAATTCTCGTCTGTCTGTACAGAAGTCGTTTGTCCGGCAGATATCTTTTTGGCGTCTCGTTTCGCTTTCTTGGACTCAGTTTTTGAAGGTGACCGCCCAAAGCAATCTACATTGCCGTCTTCTTGTTTGCGTCTATGTCCAGGCGGCGGAGGCTGCATAAACCATAAAATTTTTGTAAAAGTAATAATTACTTGACTTCACATCAGCTCAATTACTTTATCATCAGCTAAAGGAAGACTCAGATCCATGAAACTCTCCAAACGGGGATAAGTTGTATTGCATAACGTGCAAGTTATTGCGCTCAAAGATACTCCCCCAAACAGTTTGTCAACCAACGTGTGAGAAGCTTGCTTTCCGTACGCTTTAACTTCTGCTTTGATTTTCGGGTCCACTGTAGATGCTACGACGTTCTTCGGCAAGTTATAGTGCTTGAGTAACGCGTGCCTATACCGCTAAAGTAAAGACATAAGTTCGAAATCTACATAACACAAACAAATACACATAAAGAAACAAGTTTAGTTAGAAATTAGCTAAGGTTGAGAAAAATGAAGAATATAGCAATAGGTAGAATACTTAAAAATAAAGAAACAAATCCACACAAAAACAGTGGCTCGTTGGCAAAACAGTGCTTACCAGAATTTCTTCACTTTTAAGGTTGTCCAATAAATGGCGCAGAAGCTCGTGTGAATCTTGTTGGTCGAAACCCCGGAACTGGGGATTTTTTCTTGATATTTGAGAAAACAAGTTAGACGGAGTTACGACAGAAGAGTTTTTATGTTTTGCCGCCGGACAATGCATTTCTTTTAAAAACGATGCTAGCGCTAAGGACAACGGTCGACCACCTTCCATGACAAGCTCCAACGGAGGCTGCAAACAGGTTTGCAGAATTAGACTCAAGTCAAAGAAGCACAAAGGATAAAATTTACCAAGTCATTCTGATCCTTTACTGTGAAGCTTGAAAGAGTACTAGGAGTGCTTCGGCCACTGTCACCATTCTGGTTGTTTTTTACAGAGCCTGCTAGCCGCAAAACCTAATACAGCAAATGTCAAATCGTACCGTGTTTTTGCATTTCTTTCTTAATTTATATTTACGTCCCCCAATATCCCTTGAATTTAAAGTTAAGAAAAGTAAATATATTTTTAGGGGACACATTACTTGTCCTTCCTGGCAGTGAATGTCTAGAAGTTGTGTCAATAAATGCGTCTGGCTTAGCACTTGCATAACAGAATTGAAGAAGCAGGTATTTCCCAAATTTGACAAACCCTACATAATACGGAATTAATAAGAAAAATAAGGCATCTAAATCGCCTTTTTCCATACTTTTACGCTAGGAAGGGATTCGACAAGATCTTTGGCTTTGCTATCGGAATCTCCGTTTACAACGGGTGCCTCCTTGTTTTCAATGCCGTTGACAGTTCCAGCGATGGGAACCGACAAACTAACTGAACGAGTCATGCTTGTAGCCGTTGGCTTGGGTTTGCTCCTAATGGCCAATGCACCCATGCCTGCTGCTTTGCGGATCAGCTGTATGCATTCTGTCAGCCTGGCACTCACGCTTGAGTCAATTTCTTGACTGCAGTCTAGGCAATATCCTGACCAAGTTTGGGTGTCCACGAAGACTGCATGGGAGGAAGAACGAGGAGTACGGTAATGCAGTAAAGAATGCGATTTGTCGTAAATGCCCCCACAGCCGCAATAACCACACTGTAAACAGACCCATAAGGGATTGGACAACGGCGAAGATTCCTCAGCTGAGGATTTGCTCTCCATAGGATCGTCAGATGCATCTTCCACGATAGCCGGTCCAGGAGTAGGAGGATCTTCAACAGGGGCAGGAGTTTCATTGGGTGGCGGAGCGGACTCGGTGGTACATTGTGCGCATACTGAAACGCGAACGTCTTTCAAACTTTTTCGCAGCAAAGGAAGATTGATGGCTTTGGCAAGATGGGTGCAGTTCGGAGAACCTGTAACACAAATGAAACACTTGATTTAGATGCGAATTTTTTTCTCTCCCGGAACTTGGCGCAGTAAATTCGAGAAAAAAAACATGCCTAGGGTTATTGACAGGCTTTTGAAACGTCTTAGCATTTTGAAGACTAGGAAGTTACTGCGAGACTAAAAGCAGGCCAAGAAGGACGTGCATGATCTAAGTAAGAATCCTTATACGTTGTACCCCACCGGTAATCCCTTACCCTCGCTCCTCCGTAACACTAAGAGGCTTCATGTGTTTCTGAGAACACGTGATTTCAGCACGCGTTTCACGGAATTATTACACTGTTAGAGACTAAAAATAATGTAGCAAGTAGATGCTCCACATTTTAAGAACGACACATTCAAAGACCGACTCACCAACCAATGCCAAGTAAGCTCTATAATAAAAAAATATACCTTTAGCCGGCAAGTCATTATCAGAAGAATCTGAATCTCCTAAGCCAGGATCGTTCTGTCGTCTTCTGGTTTTCTTCTTGGCCATAATTTTACGATGGACGTCAGTCTTCTGTCATCAACACCACATGAACGGGAAATGTATACAGCACTAGCCAACTGAGGTCAGTTTTACGCACAACTAAGGAATGGCTCGCCAGAGTGCGTGACTGAGCATCCAGTGAACCGGCGCACAGCATGACGAACCTAATCCGTTCCCTTGTAGCATTCGTTGTGTGAAGTGTTCGTTGTGGACAGGACTACATTTCACATAAGTTGCTATAGGAATCATTTTAATCCGTCCCCGAGACCGATCGAAAATCTCTAACTTGGTCAAAAATAGGGAATGTAATTCTGTATAAAAACACATTTAAGTTAACTTGTATAGTATGATTTTCTATTTACGATTTTGCATGTTATTCTGTCTCAAAACATGTAGATCTACTCACCGTACTGAGCGAGTTCTAAAATAATCACCATGGTGTTTAAGTCTTATGTTTAAAATTCTAAAAGGGTGGTTTTCACTTATACGATTGAAAGGAAAGTTGCCACCATATGATGGTGATGGGAGCCACCCTAAGTTGACTGGAGGATGGCAACTGTAATAGTTTATTACAACATAATCGACACACAGAAAACAAAAACTAAACACATGATACATACTGATGAATGGGCACGATCACAGACAGCTATAACCGTTCTCGTCAATGGTAGATGTTCTTCATGGTAACTGCGAACACTTTTGCCTTGTTCTGCTCACTGTATGATTTCAGTTATTAATGTTCGGACTCCGTTACTGCGATGATTGTTTCGCAACTTAAAAAAAAAAGAAATACAGGACTTTGATTCAGTGCTTTTCTGCAATGATTGTTTAATGTAAGGATTAAACTTGTATTAGTCTATATGGTAAATATTGAGAGCGTTTGTGAGCAAGTGTTTAAATGAATCTAGCGTGGTGTAAACTATGCCTACTAGCATGTACTTAAATAAACCAGATTTTTGCGTCCTGCTTTTTTTTGTATCAGGATGAAGAGAAGTAACGAAACATGTACCAAAGGAAACATTAACACTCTGAAAAGGGTTACCAACATTTAGTGAATTATGAGTGTCTGATATTAGAAGTCTCTAATACAAATGGTACTCGATATCTAAATATGAGCCCGGTCACGTAAAAGATTATCTTTTTGCCCAATTTCAATAATTGGCTTTTCTGGTGGAGGTCAGCAACAGCACAGCAGCACCCACCATTGCTCCTTCAAGTCAAATGAATGCAAATTAGTTTGAAATCCATTTTTTTCATTCACGGTAAATCAAGCAAATGTGAAAAGGAAAAGTGTTGATTCCATTCAAAGACCCCTTTTTGCAGACGAGAGCTCACCTTCGAGATTGCTCCTAAAAAACTTCTGTAGTGCCGGAGCTAAAAAAAATCTTTCCAAGGCAAGAATGCTTAAATCAAGTCTTTTCTGAAGTGTTTCCATCCAATTCACTCGTTTCTAAGTTAGTTCGGTTGCCAAAAACGGAAAGAAAAGGAAACCGGTGGATTATTTCAAATCGTATTGCGTTCATTTGAATTAGTCTAATACACCAAGTTGCATTGAAAGTTGAAATAAGCTTGGCTCTGATCATTTGTTTGGATTGGATTGAAACGGCCTTACCTTGTAAATACGGCAGATCTGATTGCCTTTTGTGTGGAAAATCTTCGGCCCGTTTCCGTCCACTTAGACCACCTATTAACAAGATACACAGGAGCAAGAGATTCCTTCTCAATAATAAAATCTTTCTTACTACTCGATAGACGACAGTTGTTAAAGAAAAGAACGGCACACAATACAACACTCGAAAAAAATGACTTAAGCTAATGGGGTTGCAGAGGGCAACAATAAAATTTCCCAATATGAAAGCCCTGCTGTGGGTCGCAGAAGATGCACGAAAAGATGTTGTTCCGGATGGAACGTTTGTTTTGTTTTGGTTATGTTACCTCTTTTGAAAAAGGAAAGGTTTATTTTAAAAGCCCTAGATCGCCCCCGGCTGCTCGTGCTTGCAAGGTCAGGAACTTATATAACCTCGCGAGCACTGGCGAAGCGGGGCGAAGTTCAGAATAAAGAACAGTTGCGTTTTCAATGTAAAGGTGAATAGA
>JAHZNP010002121.1:0-10801 GCA_020615345.1 Triops cancriformis | reverse complement strand
GTGTCATGTATCACACATTGATTTCTGCCTGTGATTGTTAACCCAGTGATATTAAACTAACTTTTCAAGTACTTCGTTGTCGGTGTTTGAGTCATTTATAAGCATGCGTTTTAAGTTTAAATTACTTATGGAGGAAGTGAACTAGGGGCGCCAAATCCTGAAAGTGCGTACCAAAAAAAAACCTGGTTACGCCACTGGGGGACACGGCCTACTCCCCTGTTTAAGTAGTCGTCAGTGTCTCTTTTCACTAAGTGATTCTGAAAACCATTTCCACTTCCGCCCAAAGAAGGCTCTGGGAGTGCACCCCCAAATGAAGAAAACATCCAAAGGCCGTCTGCCGAATTCGTGAGTTCGACTGGAAAAGCTCGGTACACACCTCAAAGAAAAATACTTCTTTTACTTTTTGTTATTCAGTTAAGTTTGTAGTATAAAAGATACAAGTATCCTACCGAGCTGGATGATTATGCAAATGACAATCAAAAGAGTCCGCATTTCGATATGTTGAAGTAAGGCGCGTGCTGCACAAGGGTGCTGGTACGAGGATCTGTTCGGAATCTTCTGGTTTCTCGCTACTCGTCCCATCTTTAAATAGTGAGAGGCTACGACATGAAGACAGTTCATGTTTCATGTGAATCTGGTTACGGAAAACTTAATATAAATAAGAAAAATTATCTTGCAGGGGTCATCCGATAAACCGACTACGAGTAGGCGACGACCACCGTCAGTTCTCGAAAATTCATCTACCACGAAGTTCAGAAAGAAACAAAAATAAAAAACTTCCTTTGAGAGCGAACTAAATGAACCTTATGTAAAAACAGTGATTAGCACCGGGGATTTTTACTGTGGGTAATCCCCAACCTCGCATGTTCAAATAAATACTCCTCGCAACAGTTTACAGAGTCTTTGATAACCTCTGTCTCCTTATCCTCATGACATTACAGATTTTTGTAGCAAAAATAAGTTCGTTTAAGTTGAACTGAACTAACTATAACCCCCTAACTTCGCTGAGAAAGTATTTGAGCAGCGTAATATTTTCGTGTTTGTCGCATATCAGAACTTAATAGCAAATTAAGTATGTCTGCACAATGCATCGGATTTCAAATGTTTGAATGATGAATGAGTAAAAATTTACTGTATTCGGAAGTGGAGCAATAATATATTGTGTCAATCAATAAGTCGTGTCGCTTTTTTAGCGAAGATTTGAAAACGAATTTCTCTGTACATAACGAATTTTTTTTTAAAAATGTACGGACTATTTTGTTCGATCACCTTAGCCCAACGATTGTGTAGACCAAAGATTCTCTTCTCCAAGAACATCTCCTCTGTTTGGGCAAAAAACTGATCGAGGTGCTTTTATATGGCCTCCAGATTTGCGGGTTTTTTTCCATGAAGGGAATTTTAGCGAGAGCGGAAAAGATCGTAATCTGATGAAGTAAAGTGAGAACTATAATGAGGGTGCTGCTAGAACATCCCAGGAAATTTATCCTAATTTTTATTCAGCAATAACCAGCACGCGTCCATGCGCTGAGCCAGGTTCCTATTGCTTACGTAGTGCGGAAGCCGCGTGTCCAGCGGTCCGCAACGTTTTCACATATCTAGCGGATTTCGGGAGGTTCAAAGCGCTTTCTTGTGATAAACTAACAATCTCCTGCGTCTCCTGAATTGTCAGATGTGAGTTTGTGTCCACCAAAGTCGTTATTTGGTCAGTATCGACCTCTTACGGGTAACCCTGTCAGTCACCATTTTGATAAAAAAACAACTACATCCATTCCGAATCAGTGGACAACGTTTCCGAACCACGGATTCTTTTAGGGCACTAGGACCATAAGCTGCACATTTTTTTTGCCCTTTCCGGAGCGTTGAGAAATTTGTGGAAATTAAAACTCATAAAAAGGCAATAATTTCCAACGGTACCCTTCGTCTTTCACAGTTAAATAGAAGCTTCATATTCACGTCAAGAATTACCAAAATATGGTTAACATGTCACAGAGAGATCCTTCTTGCTTATTTGTTGCACACGCGCACTCAGAGAAAAACCCGGGCTGTTTGAATGCGAAAGGGTTCGCAAAAGTGACACGACTTACTGAATGACCCAATATATATCAATATAAGCTAAATCTTCACAACGCAGGAAGTCACACAATCGTAACGGGGACTGGCTGATTCAATACACGGACAATTCAATACACGACAACTTTTTTAGTTTGTCTGCATTATATCTGCGTAATATACTATATATACATATCTATTTTTACATATCGTTGTATAACGATGGACGATAGTAACAATTATCAACACTGAAAAAAAGCACGTAGGCAACGCCAAGTTTAATGAAGGCGGCTTTAATAAGCTGTTACGGTGCGTGGTTAACATCCATGTTTAGCTGTAAGAACCCAAGCATTGGTAAACAAATGTGATTCTAGATAAGCTTTATTGCAGACCTACAACGTTGGAAACTTGTCTACTTATAGAAAGCCGTATATTTTCCGACGTAGCTTGTAAAAGTTGCCTTGTATTGGATTGTCCGTGTATTGAATCATTTCTCACCCATCGTAGCCAACCCCCCGCCCACCCAGGAGGGATACGGTTTTACTACATTAATATTATTTTTACAAATAACGGGAAAGAATACCTGTATTCATAAGTTAAGCAACTATGTGTACACCTCACCAATTCGTGCGTCGAATTCAGCACGTTGATTTAAATCAAGCGTGACATTCCAGTGTAGCTTACATCTTAAGATGACTCAAAACGAACTACGCTGTTTAAATTTTCTTCCTAATCGTAGAAGTGGGAAAAGGCGTAATGAGGCTGCCTGGGGGGAAATGTTGGTCCTGCTTGTACACGCGTTGGAGGCGGAGGAAGTGGTTGTCGTACTGGAATAGGACGAGGTGGTGGAGTATGAGGACGGACTGCAATTGGAGCTCCTGGTCTTCTGGTAGGGCTCCTAGTAGGCCTCGTGGTAGGTTTTGGGGTTGTAGGTCTTTCAGTAGGACGTGAGGTAGGTCTAGGGGTAGCAGGTCTTGAATTTATTGGTGGCGGTGGTCTTGCAGCACCCGTCAAGGCAGGTGGCAGCACTGGCCAGCTGCCGGCCGGACCCTGGCGCCTAGAACGGGAAAGTTCACCGCCGTGTGAATTTAGGGCCCAATTTTCATCGCCGTTCAATTCGCTAGGCTGTTCAATGTAGAGCGAACTTGCGGCAGATACTAAAATGAACTGTCATGAAAGGAGATACTTAAGTGTTAAGTTTGAAAAGTAATTTTTTTGAAGTGACTCACAAGAAGAGCAAGCGACGTTGATCGAGTCATTTCGTCTTTCTTTCTGGTTTGTTCGTATTTGGTAGTAGGAAGTCACAAAGCTAACTGCTGAGAACATTCGGACGGTGACCTTTTATACCAGTTCGCGGGAAACGAATATTGCTGAGGTGCGTTGTTTGTGGAACGTGAACAGCGTTAGAAGGTTGTTCGTGATTAGGAGTTCTTACAGCTACACCTTTTGGAAAAGAACTACGGAAATACCCTGCAAATTTCGAGTTGGGTAAGTGTTGAAGAACACGAAAATATGTAAACCTAACCACAAAAGGGTTCGATAACTGAAGATTTGCATCGTGTGTTACTGATTGTATTACATGTCATAACTTAAACGTTTCCGTTATAGGGTTGTTGATTTTGCTTTACAAGGAATCTATCGTAATTTTCAGAAAGTGAATTGCTTACGTAATCACTTGGTATTCCTTCGCCCAAAAAAGGTGTCATCTGCTGTCATATTCCGGACAGGTATTTCCGTTAGGCAAACTACGCACGTGAAATACAAAATTCCACTAGCGATCTATACTTTTTTTCTGCTTATGAACATTCCAAACTTCCGTTACTGTAGGATGTTTCTATAGGACGAAAGTCTTTGTCATAAAAAGCAACCATGAATCCTGCTCATATTTCTTATCTGTCTTGTTTCATATTTAGTTTATTGATCGAATCCACAACCACACCAAGAGTATACACCTGGAACTAAGCCGGGTAGTCAATTCATGACTTTTTAAGCTAAGGACGTTGTCTAGACGTCGAATTTTTACGGTACAGTAGCTTCAAGAAAAGTTCATCATGATGAGCTGAGCAATCAGATCTTCTGAACCTTAGATCGGTTGAAGCAACATTAGACAAGAGTTACTTGTTAGTTTTTCTGTCTAAAATTGACTATCCACAAAAACATGAAGGATTTCAATTTAGAAGTCGATTCCACCTGAAATTTCGCTATATGTAAACACTTGTTACAGGCGTGTTCGTTGGATCCGAGACTTTCCACGTATGATTTACATTCGCGTTTTGTGGGAACGTTTGGACCTCGTCCATTTTAGCCGAAGGTTCGCTAACGCCAAGCTTCGTTATAGCGAAATAGTAGTGTATAAGTGCTGAAATTTATCTAGAGATTGTTTTCAACTAAATTGTGTGCTAAATTCCTTACAAGTTTCGACAGTAGTTCTACCACCTAATTTAGATTTTGCACGAGACACCAAAAATTCAGCAGTGATGCGTCTGTGCCAACTGGACTGAAGCAATTTGGACCACGAATACTGTGAAGTTGGCAACGCTGCATGCTTTGGTGTCAGAAAACTATGGGGCTCCGTAACTGAAGTGTTGTCCAGTTTTAAATGCGACCGTGATATAGATAGTAATTGCGTTTGTTAATTGTTGATTATTTTTGTTTAAAATGACTGAAATGGCACTAGAAAAAATTGGGTCATAGATATAAGTTTTGTGTAGGTTTTCGAAGTCTATAATGTAATTGTAGTAAAAAAGCCGATTGGCTAATTTCCTTACAGAAAATCACAGGACCAAATCGCCCAATCCCGAAGTCCCAATTATCCGACTACTATGACAAATTCGACAAAGGGTCATCCATAACTAGACTGACCTCTTGAGATAAAGCATTTCTACAGCAGATATGTTCACAGAGTTTATGTGTGTTACTAAACCGCACTGTTACATTAATAAACTTAAATTTCTTATTTCTAATTCGACAGGTGAGTTGAATGTAGCAATTAGATTCACAAATTATAAATCAATAACCATTTTTATCAAAGTAATAATTTGATCAGCAAAAAGTATATCGTGAGCACAGTGAGCTAGTAAAAAACAAGCCCAATATTCTAAAAAATGTACAAGATTCTAAGGTGGGAACTTCTGATAACTAATGCGTCCTAATCGTACAAATGGAGAGTATCACGATGCTGCGTTTGAGCAAATGTGGGACCACCGCGTATACCGGACCCTGCTGGCCAAATGTACGGCCGTCGTATCCGAATAGGACGACGACGAAGAGGTAAAGGGCGTGCAGAAGGAGGTACTTGTCGTCTATTCCTTTTTTTAATTGCAGGCTCCTGCGGAAGTTCTGAGATCAGTTCTTGCGTTGTAGATGGTGTTGAGACCGGTTCAGTTTTACTCTTCCATTCAGATAACCAAAAGGGATTCGAATCGGAAATACTAAACTCGACATTTGCATCGTCTTCGGGTTCAGAAGAATTATCGATGTAGAGCGAATTCGCAAGAGAAATGAGGATGAACTGTTGATTTAAAAAATATTAATGTTAAGAAACGATTTTTTGACTTGACTTACGAGTAGCGTAATTGACACTGATGGGGTCATTTTTTATTCTGATGATTGACGTCTCTAATTCTAAATGTTGCCTTTTTCTAGTTCTGGAAAGTTTTCTTTTCTAGTACTGTCTTGTTCAGATTACGGACTAGCAGATCTGACTGATTCGAACCGTCCGCTGCTGACCATTTATATAGTTCAAGGGATAGCGTTCGTTTTATAGTTATGTTTTTCTAGTACGTGAACAGCGTCATAACACTGATCGTGCTTTGGTTATGCGCTCTCTTATTTGTTTGCTTCCGTTTAAAGCCTTCTCGTGAAGGTCCATTGCAGTAACTTGGTGAAACGATCAATTTCAACCTATTTCGCAATGTGAAAACGATTAAGCGAAACCCATAACGGAAATAGGTATTCTACATTTTTCGATGTATTTAGTCCGTAATGTTAGTCCGTAGTGTTGAATCTCGAGGTTTGGACTTAAAAAGAACTTATTTATAGAGATGAAGTCACTCCCGTTGTCGGCGAACCGAATCTTCTAATGTAATCACTTGGTATTCCGTGGGCATAGAAGGCAGTTCTATGAATACTGAAGACTCTTCTGGTGCTTTTACAATTATGAATGAGAATTTTGATTAATCTTACGAATTTTTAGTGAAAAAGGCTATTTAATGTAAAAGTAGTGGTGTCGTAAATATCAAACTGTGCAGTGTACCAGTGAAATGGAACAAGTTTAAATGGGAGAGGGGTTAAAGAGCAGCGTGAAAACACAAATGTTTTATAACTACTATGAAACGTACAGTGGAAACTGGTTACGACGGAAACTGATAAGACGAAAAATCGGTTAAGATGAAGTAACTCTCTGGTCCCGACAATATCCAATCTATTTACACACATTTTTTTATCTTAAGGCGAAACAAAATATCGGTTAAGACGAAAAATTTCACGTCTCGGAAGACCGACAAACAAACTTTTTCTTCAATATGAACACCTCGAATTACCCTCTCCGTATTCGAAATGTCGAAGTGGAGCTTCTCGAGGCAGTAGATGAAAAATACAAGTCAACAATCGACATCTGTAAAAAGAGTTCTGCATCGCTAACTCCACGTTTCCATTATTTGTAAGAACAGAGACGCAGTTATAGCAATATCAATGAGCGAAGTATATTCGAGCCAGATAGGAAAAGAAGGAGGAAGGCCAAACACGAAGTTCTGGAGGCTGCAATGCTTTTTCGGATTAAACAAGCTAGGTCACAAAATGCTCCCGTTTCAGGACCTGTATTAATGGAGAAGCTAGTGTGTACGCTGTGCAAGTGGGAGTTGAATTCACGGCGAATTCAGTTGGGCTGAAACGCTTCAAGAAAAGGAACGGCATGGTTTTTAAAAATGTGAAGATAGTGACGTTGACGATAATTTCGATTTTCCACTTTCTGTACCCACTATATCAAAACTGCGACAGTATCCAACTGTAGGCGCAGATTATTTTTTTAACTTTTAACGCTCTAACGGCAAAATGAATCAAAACAATTGACGACGTAGAAGAATGTTGAAAACATGGTAATCCAAAAAGACAACAGAAAAGAAAATTTCGGACTTATTTACACAAACTTTAATCTGTTTTGTGAATTTATGGGTACGAATATTAAACGTTAATGAACGAAATCCAAACGTAATTACTTTAAAATGTAATAAAATGCCAATGTAACGGTATCAACTTGAACACCGTCGGTTATTGCATAGTACGGTTAAAACGAAATTCGTGTAAGACGAAAAGAATTCCGGTCCGTTCGCTTTCGTATTAACTGGTTTCACTGTATATGATTGAGTTTAATGGAGAAAGAGCATGTACAGAATATTGACGAGACCAGGCGCTAAAGTATTGCAAGTCAGCAGGAGCCATGATTGCGAAATGCCTGACGTTCGTTGAAATATACGAAGGGGGTCATCGAGCATTTTAAATTTCTTCGGATAGAAGAACGAAATCTGAAAGCATTGACCTACTCAAATCTTGGACGTCAGCAAGAGTCTGCACGATTGGGAAAGAATTACGTCCTTTGAAAACATGCGTATGTCCTCCGAAGCATGCCGTACAGCATTTTAAAGTTATTCGGATACAAGGACAAAGCCTAAACTATCACTCATTGAACCCATGTCGTCCTCATAACGTTTCTTCCGGGAAGTTAATCGGTGAATCATGGTCGTGGAAGATTTTAAACGAATTACCCCTACATTGGCAGTATATTACATTAAAGTAATTACGTTTGGATTTCCCTTTAATAATATTTAACATACATATCCATAAATTCATAAAATAAATTAAGTTGTGCGTAAAAATTTCGGAAATTTTCTCTTGGGCCTTCTTTTTTAATTAACATGTTGTCGACATATTCTTCTGTGTCGTGAATTGTTTGATTCATTTTGCATTAGAGCGTTAAAATTATAACAAAATCTGCGCATACAGTTGAATACTGTCGCAATTCTGATGTAGTGGGTACAGGAAATGGAAAATCGACATCGCGAACGTCAAAATCTTCACATGTTTAAAAACTATGCCGTTTCTTTTTTTGAAGCGTTCCAGCCAAACTGAATTTACAGTGAATTCAACTCCCATTTACTTTGCATACACACTATCTTCTCCATTAATACAGGTCCCGATACGAAAGCATTTTGTGACCTAGCTTGTTTAATACAAAAAAGCAATGCAGCCTCCAAATCTTCGTGTTTGGCCTTTCTCATTCTTTTTTATCTTGCTGGAACATACGTCGCTCACTGATATTGCGCCTGTGTTCTTACAATTGTTGACAATGTGGAATTAGCGATACCGAACTCTTTACAGATGTCGATTTTTGATCTGCGATTTTCATCTACTGTCTTTAGAAGCTCCAGTTTTATATTCTCGATACAGAGAGGGTAAGTCGAGGCGTTTAAGCCGAACAACAGTTACTTTGTCGGTCTTCCGAAACGCGAAATTTTCCGTCTTAACGGATATTTTCTTTCGTCTTAAGAAAAAAAAAACTTATGTAAAGAAATATAATTTTTCGGGGCCAGAGTTTTACTTCGTCTTAACAGTTTTCTCTTAACCGGCTTCCAGTAAGTCATGTGGTTTGGACGTCGAACTCGCATATGACGCCAATACCGCGACGCGTCCTAATCTTAAGTTCAATCTATACATGGTGAACTTTACTTCTGCACGCCGTACGCGTAAGTAAATTGCGTCTCCTTTTGTAATGTAAGATTCATAGGTCAATTAACTGGTCACCTAAAATTCGTAAAAAGCAGATACGAGAATTTATGTAAATAGTACCATATGGCGATCTCCTATCATAGCTAAGGAATATTAAGTGATTACGTCACACATTATGTTTGTTGAAACACGCGTTTGTAACCAAAAGCCCTTTTCACTTCCTAGTTTTTCATACGCTGAATTCGCTTTCTCTGGGATAACTGTTGTATAGACAGACGTACAAATAGATAACTATGGTTTTCCAGATTATGCGAGAAATATGATTAATAGTGAGCTGCACATTAAAAGTGAAGTGAAATATTTGCAAAGCGCACCCTTGGTACTTAATGAGGGCATCCTTTGTTTGATAGCAACTGCAGCCAGCTGTGTTACCGTAATCTTTTAAATTGTATTTCAAACCAACACCCAAGTCAGGAAAACCACCTGCAAACCGCAGATTCGCTACGTAGAATTTCTGTCGAATCGAGTACTCAACCTATATGAACAGGGCACACTATTTTCCGAAAGAGGTATAAAGTAACGAGATGTGAAGTTTACAATGCTATCGAGGTCACGCTTTCCAACACAACGACGATTGTGTTAATTAAGCAGCTACAGTTTTAAGCATCAGTTCAACTTTGTAGTGAATCATCGTTCTTTGTGAAGCTTCTATTGTACAGTATTCATTACAAAGGACGGGCCCAACAAACCGTCCTATAGCTAGCGACACGGCGGTTGCTCTAACGGTTTTTATCGTCTTTCGAACGTTTGTAACCCACACTGTTTCCTTCCAGTGGCGTGGGACGGGACGCTAGCATACGGCGGTTCGTTAGGCATGTTTTTTATGACGAGTACTGCACTTGGTTTGACCGCGAATTTCTCTTCCAGAGGCAGACATGTGGGTCTTGTACACGTAACGTAGGGGTCTTTGAGGACAATTTCAAACCTATAAAAGTGCCTGGCCGAGGGCGTTTGAGAATAAATTTAATCTTTTATTCATTGCTATGCAACCTGAGGTACATTTGCTATGCATTCTGATCACTTTTCATCGTTATCATTCACAGCACAAATTAATAGTTAGGAACTAATTTACAAGTGCAAATGGTCTTTACCACTGGTTGTGGTATGATTGCCGATCCTTAGTTTCTATGAGCTCCGATGGGTGAGAAATGATTCAATACACGACAATCCAATACATGGACAACTCAATAATGCGTACCATCTTATGCTTGGGTAGACGCAATTCATTATATGCCCTACAGTTTTATCATGTCATGACTTCTTTCAGTTTGTTTCATTGTTGCCATCTATTCAGCGGATGAGAAAACTCTTCGAAAACATATATGAATATTAAACTATGACACGAAATAATGCATATAATATAAAGTACAGTATAAAATTAAGTTTAAAATTATAATAGAAATATAAATTATGCTGCCAAACATACATACATGTACCCTTAAATAAAAAGGGTACGAGTCGATTGCCAACACCAAAACCCGCTTTTCACTAGCGATTACCAAGTCTGACGCCCGTCAACACCAGCGCCATAGCGATGATTGCCAACACCCACAGCCATCAATGAACTACGCCATGAAAGCTCACCTTAAGGCGTTTCAGCTTTAATTAGACAATATTTGAGAGATTTAAGGCCCCGGTATACACCCCCCTCTTATGGACGAATAACATGGGGAATTCGGGGGATGGTTTCTCAATAATGGTTCTGTCAATTTCGAATCAATGTTGGCAGTAAAGTTGTTCTTATTAATATCTAGTGCATGTGTTTGAGACTTTTAAAAATCTGATTTAATGAAATTTAAAAACTGTAGGAACATTTTTACATATTTCGAAAAATTTGACAAATGTAAAATCTCGTTTTCTTGTGCAGTAGATATCTTTCTGCTTTATTTTTTGCTGAAAGAAAGATTCAAATTGGACGAGCAGTTTTTACGAAATCTAAAAATATAGAAACTAGAATTCCCAAATTTTA
>JAHZNP010002120.1:0-10812 GCA_020615345.1 Triops cancriformis | reverse complement strand
GCGGAGTCTTGCCTCCAGACTGTAACATTCTTCGATTTTGTTCAGCGAGTTTATTCCTTTTTCTCTGCTTCGACTCATCGATGGAGCATTTTGTCCACCTCATTAGGAAAAGATCTTTCGGTTAAACGCCTGTCAGACACAAGATGGTCGGCACATTACGATGCAGTGCGCGCTCTGTACTTAGGTTTTGAAAAAATCACGCATGCGCTAGATGCTTTGTCTGTTGACGCCGAACAGGACCAAAGTGCAAGTCTAGAGGCAGTGGGGTTAAGCAAAAGCATGGAGCACTTGGAAAGTTTTTTTCACCATTTTTTGGCACGATATTCTGGAAAGAGTGAACAAAACGAGTAAGGTTCTGCAGTCAAGTGACGTGAACATACTTACTGCAATGAACCTTCTAGAATCTCTGAAGAAGTACCTACAAGATGTCAGGAAGGACTTCGATGGTTACGAAATGAAGGCCAGGATCAAGTGCCCAGACTCGAGTTATAGCTTCTCATAAACGTACTCGAAAGAGGAGCGTCACCCTGACGAGGTATGATGGACCAGAAGAGGAGGCCTATCTCAGTGAAACTGAAAAGTTCAAGGTAGAAGCATTTCTTCCTGTTATTGACTCTTTAACGTTTGAAATCGTCAAACGTTCAGAGGCTTATTCACGGATAGGAAACACGTTTTCGTTCTTCTGTGAATTATCAACGATTGCTTCTGACGAATTAAGGAAGAAATGTAAACACTTGGCAAATGTGTACCACGATGACCTTGATGCTGAGGATCTGTACAATGAATGCATTCAGTTTAAACACTTTACAGGCGCTGGTGAAAGTAGTGAAACTTTGGCCGCATTGTATAGGAAAATTGTTTCGGAGAAACTGGGGGCAGTATTTCCAAACATTGAAATTGCACTGAGAGTGTTTATGTGCATGATGGTCACCAACTGTACTGGAGAACGTTCTTTTTCCAGGCTGAAACTGATAAAAAAACAGCACAGGAGTACTATGGGGCAGGAGCGCTTGAATAATCTGTCATTAATATGCATGGAAAGTGACATATTGAATAGTATTGACTTCAGCTTAGTCATTGATATGTTCATTGCGAAAAAATGTCGAAAATTTTCTTAAAATTTTTACATTATTCGCTTCTGTGCATGTATTATTGAGTGCAATCCAAATACACTTATATCCATATTCAGTAACATCTAATTCACCTCTCTGTGCACGTATTATTGATTTAAGTCCGAATATAGTTACATCCAAATTTTGTAAAAGTTTATTCTAGCGACAATTTCCAATTGAGGGCCCAATTTCAAACTTGGCCCAGGAGCCCACGGGGGTATTAAGACGGCCCTGTGTATACCGGGGCCTTAAATAAATCGGATTTTTTTTTCAACTCCTCCGTTTCATTCTTAGACTTTGTACAGTAGTACGTTAACAGCCTCCAGGGATATCAGGAAAAGTTGACAGCGGCAATTATTTGTGATACCCTTCGTCTCGAGTTGGGGTTGAGTTTTTGCAGGTGTTCACCACTGGAAGTTGTTGGTAAAACGACAACACTTTCGTATTTCTACTGAATCTTGCACGTGTACAGCAGAGGTTTATTTGAGGAATCAACCTTCTCATCTTTGTGATGCCTACAATGGAATTATACCAAAACTGGTGTCTTATCTTTGGAAACCTCTTCGTATGCCACATGGTTGCGTGCGTCTATAAACGAATAGCCTACTTGGAATTCGACATCGTTGTATTTGTCGTTAAGGAGCAACTGTTCCGAGTTTGGTTAAAGGGTAGTAAATATATACAAGCAAATTTTACAATAAAAGTCTGTATGCTTTATGTTTTTACTACTTTTTGATTACGTTGGCAAACAGCTACACACTGTACGTTTTCATAACTATGTGCTTCTTAACGTAATGTACACTTTCGGGTTGATTATTAAACAAAAGCACTGAAAGAAAAATTGAGCTTGCAATATTATGAAGGGTTATACTCCCAACTTTAGTTTCCTAGTTATTTACAAATCTCACCACCATGCCACCCTTTTGGTGAATTAGCTTTCAGATCTTCCGTACACTTTCATTCGACGTAGAAAGTTATAAAAGTTATCCTTCAGTGCGACTTTCAGACGTGGGTTATTTATCTCTAAATATCCAGGCTGAGCTTGATCCCAACAATAATCTGAATCCGGCGCAAAACTCTGCGCACGCAATAGCCGTTTTCTTCCTAAGCCACGTTCTTTCTAGTGAGTTGTCCTTATAATTGTTACATTTATAAAAATTTAATAGAGGATATAATACATAATTGCACATTTTAGGTAGAATAGCATACCTAGCTTAATATGACAGTTCCGTAGTGAGTGTTTGTTTTACAGTAGAGCGGGCTTTTTATGCCCTGGAGGTTAGACAAGCGTGCTTTCTGACCTTACTGTTGTTGTGTCACGCAGGCAAGCGTGCCCTGCTGCGGCGTTTTGTGCTCTTACAAAAAGCTCGCTGTTTTTCAGTGAAAGTGCTGTGGTAGTTATAACAGTGTCTGAGTTATTTGTCGTATGTCTTCAATTGAAGTGGTGATTTGTGCGTTTGTTATGTAACCGTCAGGTGATTTTGAAAAGTTTTAATGAAAAAATTAATTCGGTATCGACCTGCAGTAAATTTAAGTCGATTAACAAAGAGGTGAAGTAAAGTGAATAAAGGATATTCCAACGTTTATTTATTTGCAAGATAATGGTTATGCTAGAGATAACTTAGCCCCGAAATCAGATTTCTTTTGTGTACTAATGGTAACTCAGAATTACACAGTGATAAGATTGCTAATTTTATTATCTGTCTTGCAGATTTGGACTAGATTACTCGTTAAGATGTGTTCTTCGATGTTCTCTCGTGCATGTTCTTCATGCAAAATATCGGTAAATCTCGACGAACTTCACTCAAGAATTGTGTGCTTAGGTTCCCATGTTGATTTACAAATAGCCTACTGCTAACAACATGTCTTGCCTTTCATTTAGGTAACCCAATTAAAATTTAGATTTTGTATTATATCAATGTAAACTATGATTTGTTTTTTTTTCAGAAAGTGAAAGAATGCGGTTGAACAGCGTTTGACCAGTTGGTAAATCTCACGTCGCCCCTTACCTCTTTTGACGAAAGAAGGCTGATTTTTTTCTTGGAGTGAATCTGCGAGTTAGTCATTCTCGACTTGTATTTTCGTATGTTCATAGACAGTTAAAATTTGTTTCTAAACTTGAGTCATTCTTTTTTTTCTTTTATCTTCAAGTTTTTCATTCTTCGTTTCGTCGGTTCTGTCGTGAATTCAATTCGGTTGTATCTGATAATTAGTTACCGGTGTCTTTTTCTGTTTTTACGTAAAGGATTTAAATTGACAGATTTTAGTGTTAGCGTTTACCTCTTAACTGATCTATAGAGGGCAGTATACCGAAATTATGATATATTAATAAAATGTATGTATTCCTCGTACTTCCCTTCGTGTAGCTTTTAATGTCTCGCTGGATTAGCATAATTTTTTACATTCTTTCAATTCTTTTGATACCTTGTTTCTTTCTTTTGTTATTCAGAGCGCCAATTTGGATCCGAAGATTACTCTGTTAAGCGTTACTGTCCCAAGTTTTAGTTAAAGTTTTTTCTCCGATTTTTTTCATTTTTCTAAGCGTTCTGTCCAAAATCTGTGTTAATTGAACACGAAACACTTCCGAAAATACTTTTGCTAAAAGCCCGAAAATTGTACGCAAAATTCTGATTTTTAGAAACCTATTTTTGCTGTATTTTGTGGTATTTTTCAATACATTTCCACCCCCAAAAATCGTATTTTTTGAATT
This sequence comes from Triops cancriformis, assembly GCA_020615345.1. Taxonomy (NCBI): domain Eukaryota; kingdom Metazoa; phylum Arthropoda; class Branchiopoda; order Notostraca; family Triopsidae; genus Triops; species Triops cancriformis. Next base: position 6,990 of record JAHZNP010002120.1, on the reverse strand, counting down.
TCCTTGCAAAAATAGCGACCTCCTTCCAAAAATCCTGTCTTCCCATTGGTGGAAATTCGAAAAAATAGGCGTGGTCACGTTTTTCGAGCTGGGAAGGCTTTTTTCGGGTTATTTTCCATAAGAAACAATGTTGAGCAAAGGGGGTGCCCCTTCAGAAATCGTGAAAAACTGGAGCTCCGCCTTCCTTCCCGTCCTTGCTCCTCCCTAGCTGTTCCCTATCCCTCGTGCTCGCTGCTATCCTTCTGTTTCCCACGCGGTTCGGTTTCCCGAACCACTAGGCACTCCATACTGGATAGGTGTAAGCACGATAGATAGGAATCGAGCTAGGAAGGAACTCGGATAGGGAAGGATGTAGGAATGAAGATATATACCCTGGAGTTTTTCTCATAAAATAAACAGGCCTTCTCGGGGACCGAACTTGCGACCTCACTATCTTAGCGTTACCCGTTAAACCACTCGGTCAACTCGTCCTTACTAATTCCTATAGAAGACTTGTATATAAATGATGCGGACACATTCTTAAACTTCAGTGACACATTCAGCGTAAGTATAATCGCTCCAGTATCCAGTGTATTAAATCTGCTTGTATAGAACCCTTACAGCCAAAGAGCTACGATCACGCCGTAGTTAAATAATAATAATAATAAAGAAAAGAAAATAATCGCTCCAGTAAAAGACGATATACCGAATGAAGCCAATGCACAAAGGCTTTAAGCCAGGTATGTATTTTTACCCTTGCTGTTTTTAGGCACGAAATTTTCCCCTTGCGCTACTTAACATGTCTGTGACATTCGTGGCATTGTAAGTATTTTTTTTCGGGATAGGGTCAAAACGATCCGACACATAATTATTTGTAAGTGTATACTCTTGGCCTAGAACCAAAATGAACGGACCATATATTGTAATGGTGTAAACAGTTCCACGTTGAAGGAATTTGTAGACCTGTTTTCGGATAAAATCTTCTTACATGTACTTACAAGTTGTTACGAACATGTCTCCAGTTTTGCATATGTTCTTACTTTTCTTGTACTATTTAACAGTTGAGATCGAAAGTTAACGGTGAAGTTAAGGGTTTCCGGTGTACCTTTGTAATGCCAAATATTGATACTATCGAGTAAGTGTTAAACTTGATTCTCTTTTTACCTCGTTGTTTATTCCCTATCACACAAGCTTATGGTACTCAAGAATCCTGAGACATTATACCAGAAATACGTAAGTAAAAGAATCACACGTTACTCCAGATGTACCAGATTACAGAAATCTGTGAAGTAATCTCTCAAGCTCTCACGAGACTAATTGAGTACATTTGGGCTGTGCTCTGTGCTTGTTTCTTGGCACTCGGTCAGTGAGCATATAATTTCAGGAGGAGTTATGCACATGCAATCAAGGCATAATTTGGCGGTCGGTAGTCGGTCACCTCTGTTCACAGTTATGTTACCAAATCGACAGACACTCTCTTCGGGAAGTATCACTAAAAGAATTCCGTCAAACAAAAGAACTTGCTATACGTAATGGATTTGAAACTGCCTTTTGTGGAATTTTTACCTGGCTCGTTGCTTTGCTTACCACAACTGTCCATACATTGCTGCTCCGTACGGAAATTGTTGGCATTGCCCTTGCAGCCCCCGTAAACGAACTGTTCGCATTTACTGGTTTCAGGATTGTAATAAAACCGATTCCTGAAAGCTAGGCAAAAGCCCTGGTCGGGTGGTAAAGCGCAGTGAGCATTCGTTGTATCTATCGCTTTAAATGTAAAATCATATTCTGCAAACCAGTAAACATTTCGAAGTAATTACTGGTGCTGCTATCTTGGCTGGTACTCATTGTGGTATTGGTCGTGGCTTCCAAAACTACCACTGGTTGTACTTCTGGCTTGCACGTGTCTTCACATTCATCTTCAGTGTAAAACCTGTTGAGATTTCCCTCGCATCCGCCATAGGTGAATTGCTTACACTGCCCAGTCAATGAATCGTGAAAGAAACGGGGTTTATTGGCTTGACAAGGTCCAGGCTCCCCGGATAAAGAACAGTAATCTATCCACAGACGTAAGAATTTGAATCAGTTTCCAGTGACGAAGAGAACTGTCGACATTTTACCTGGAATTTTCACTTCATGTGGCATCGTAGACTTACACATAGCCTTGCATTCTTGTAAACTCTTAAATCTGTTCTCGTTTCCTCCGCAACCACCGTAAAAAAAAGTTTCACATTTTTGGGACGTGGAATTGAAAAAGAAACGCCGGAAACTTGCTCGGCATTTGCCGGCCTGCGCTGTCAAGTTACAAACTGTCCAAAAATACAGGTACAGAGTTTACAGTTAAGGAATGAAAGTATTAAAAGGCGTTCAGACTTACATGGGGGGTTATTCTCGTTAGGTTCAGCTGGTTTCGTGCACTGTGTCTGACATTCTTGGAGTGTATTGAAACGGTTTCCGTTCCCTTTGCAGCCTCCGTACAGAAAACGTTCACATGACCCTTTAGTACTGTCGTAATAAAAGGAAGGAATAGAGCTTTGACAAGGTCCTTCTACTTTAGGTTGTATGCAGACGTCTTCTACCGCAGCTTCTATTGAAAAATAGTTACAAATCAATTCTGTAATTTTTGGAGATTTAAAAATATTGGGCACAACTTGCGTCAATAGTCGGCTGTGGCGACTGCTCACTCAGCGTGACACCGGTACACAGTTCTTGGCATGATATTTCTTCCAGGAAATGGTTGCCGTTACCCTTCAGTTATACATTAATCTCAAGTTTCCTTACAGAGATATATCCAGAAAGAGTTACTTACACCGCATCCTCCGTAGGTAAATCTTTTACATGTTTGGCTGGCAGCATCGTAATAGTACATGCGGAAGGAAGCTCTGCATTTGCCTATTTTTGGTGGTAGTAAACACGACGACTGATTAAATGGCCTTCCCATATTGAACAGCATTTGACCGGGCTTTGGTGTAGTTGTTGATTTAGCGGTCCCATTAACCGCGATCTCAACAGAAGCTAAGCAAAGAGCGTTTTTTTTCGCGAATTTAGCGGTATGATATTTAAGAACAGACTATCCAATCTTACGGCAAAGGAAATCCACTGGACAACAAACCCCAGTTTTGTATACCGGCACGCAATCTGGTGAGGGCGGCTGTTGAATACAGACTTCTTCCGAACAGCCGTAATCATTCTTCCCTAAACAAAATCATGTTGAACTTTTGGGTTTACTCGACAAAACACCAAAATGACGTACTGGTATAATTCGCCGTGCAAATGCATTTACGGCAAGACGTTGTGTAAAAGATGTCACCGTCTTGGTAGGTTTGATTGTTGACTTTACAAGTAACGACAGATTCTGTTTCTTTGGTACAGTAAACATGGGTAAGAATGTTTCCCTTGAACGAAACATGTAAGTGTAATACCGCATTTCCATTTTGGGCAGCACTGGCCTGGAACTGTAACAAGTACGCATTCCGTAGATGGCGCGTCTTCTACTGGACACGTTTGCTTTGAACAGGAAATGGAAGGTGGCAATCTAAAATCCAACACGATAAATCATTCCGTCGTATTTCATAAATTCATAAGTTACGGTGGACGACTCGGTGAACACTGACAAGTGAGACAAGGATCATCTTCAGTAATGGCGGAAATGTTAACCCCGACGTGGTAGCTATGTCCTTTGTGGAAGCAAGTTTGCGGTTCTGGTTCACTCGAAGCTACTTCTACGTAATCAAATTAAGTTTTTAATCAATTTCAGTTGAGAACACACTTACGAGCGTTGTCATCGCAGTAGTAACTAGTGGGACAGCAAGCTCCTTTGGCGTATTGGGGAATGCAATTGCGATCCTTGTACTGACGAATGGAATTCGTATCGCACTGCACAGAAGCACAAGTGGCATCTATGAACAAGCGTGCATCATTCAATATATTTTTTCCCTACTTTTGGCTACCTTCATTGGGGATGTCACCCCCGCACGTATTATGACATTCGCCGGCGCTATCAAATTTATTATCGTTGCCCTGGCAACCTCCGTACAGGAATACTTCGCAACGATTTTTCTCCGGCTTGAAGGCAAACTTTTTCCTAGCCAAAAAGCAAGGACCATTTTCTACGTGCTGTTCACAGATGGATCTTGTTTTTAACGTCAGCTTCGTGCGCTCAACAGTAACTAGACTTTTGTTATTTTCCGCGGGTGAGGAAACCACTGCAGGAACACATTGTGCTCTGCATTCAGGATCAAGGCTGGGACAGCAAACTTCGCTCTCGTCACAGTCACGATCTCCAGAGCAGAATTTGTCACAGGAAGTTACCGATTCTCGTACTGGGCATTCGTTTACGATCTCTTTTGACAAAATCTTGCCGTAAAAAAATGTTTAGACAAGTACAATACATTTTTACTTGTAATAGCTTTTTCGCATGTCGTGAGGCATTCTTTTTCGGTACGAAATAAATTTTCTGATGCAAGGCATCCGCCATAGATATATCCAACGCAACGAGGACCTCCGGGACTTGAAGCGTCAAAAGTCCACATTTCCTTGTATGTAGCAAAACATTGATAGATGCCTTTGGTAGGTGGGTAGAAACACAAATCTGTCGGTGGCCCATCCACTTGAAGGAGCGGATCTGGTTTAGCCCATAGGGAACAAGTTAGGTGTCTATTTTTGCATCGTATTGTGATAACTCACTAGACTTGTCGCAATTTGACATGCATTCGTGCTTGAAATCGTACAAACTACGAACGCTAGATCCTAGCTTGCATTCACTAAGTACAAAGCGTTCACACTGTTGTGACGTCGTATTGAAAGCCCACTTCCGAACCGCAGTTTCACAGTACGGATCCTCGACTCGTACTGGGGTTTTACAGGTCTTTTCCTCATCGTCTGTATGTCGCAAAGTAGTATTAGGAGGTTGGGTAATTACAAGATTTTATAAATGCATATATTGTAGTGTCTTACTATAGTGGGCAGAGGCAAGGCCTACAAAAACCAATAAAAGAAGCCTGAACTTCATGGTATAAAACTACCAGTAATGGAGTGCGCAATTCGTACGGGACCAAGGAACGAAAAACTGAGGAACCAACGCAATCTTCTCTACCGGTGTCTTCCCAGTATATAGCAAGTGTTGGCCAATCTTCGGCCACTGCGTATAGTAATAGTTTTAATACTCGACCATTCATGTCTTATCGCCTTTTTCATCGTACTGGTGTCACGTGTCGAAGTCATAGGCCATAAATGTCACTTGGGGCATAGGCTCATAAGCAAAAGTCTCACGCAATCGCTTTTTTTCCCCAAGAATCTGATATTTGTTTATGTAAACCAAACATTATGTAAACATACTGTTTGGTCTTTGCCGTGTACCCGACCAACTTTAACGTACACAGCTTGTCGTCAGGATGCGAACGAATACCTTGCGTCTCACCCATTCGGTAAGGAAGCTTATGAGTTTGATTTAATAGGATTAGATGTTGAGAACATTTCCAGTTTTCGTGCATTTTCACTTTTCATGGGATAGTCCACGGTTACAATATAAGATTGACGTTGGAATTACCTCACTGCGTAGCTATTGTATTGCCAACCAACACTACGAAGAACTATGAACTGCAGTTCATGTTTTAGCTTCAAAATGTATTCACTATTCATAATTGTTAAATACAGAAACATACGCTTTGTTCATCAAAGACTGATGGCAGGGCCGTAGCCAGAGTTGTGTTTTATTCGCTTACACCACAGTTCGTGGGCGTTTTATTTGAGTGCGAGTCAGACTCGACCGGAATCGACGGCTTGATGTAGTTGACTCGCTAGTCGAGCAAAGCCTCGTTTGATTTGACGGAGTTGTCTGACGCCGTCTGACGGTGTAAGCCGAGTTGCGTTTTATTTGCTTACACCACGACTTGTGGGCGTTTTATTTGAGTCCGAGTCAGACTCCACCAGACTCGACGGCTTGGTATAATTGACTCTCACGGACTTGCTAGTCTAGCAAGTTCAGCCGTCGTGTCAGTTTAGTGGGAGCTCGTGTTTCAAAGTTTTATCCCTGCCATGAATCCTTCGCTTCTATGCTGTATTGAGCTTTACGCTTTAGTTTTTAAAATATTCCAGAAAACTCTATGGTTGACCAATCTTTGGCCACTGCGTATACAAAAACTGTTGATACTCGACCGTTCGTGTCTTATCGTCCTTTTCACCGCACCTGTGTCAAATGACTAAAAGTGATAGGCCATGAAATGTCACTGGGAACATAGGCTTAGGAATAAGTTTTCTGTATAAGTTTCACGCAGTCGCTTTTTCACCCGACCAGTGTAGAGGAGACTCGGGTCAAAAGTAACGTTCCGCGAAAGTAACAAAAATCATAGCTTTTGAACGAAACGTCTCTTGTAGCTGTAAAAAAACAGGGTCATGTCAAATACCGTTACGCAGCCTTAAAAAAGTTACATGTGAAACGATTAAGATTTAACCGAGATAATCAACTTTATTTGATTCCGCTACATTTTTTTAGTGAAAACGGGTGGTACTTTATTGCCCGTTGCGTTAACTATAGCTTACCAAAAAAATAAAAAAATATATTTTTTAAGCTCACCGAACGTTACTGAACGACACAGTAAAAGCTCAAACGCTATAGTTTCTTACTTGTTTTTACAAGAGACCTAGAAGTCCTAGGACACCTTTCGAAACGGTTGTAACAGCCGATTTTTTTACCATGAGGAAAGAGTCTTGAAAAACGGCAACGCTGCGTGACGCTGTACTTCCAGCCTTGTGGCATTTGAAGCTGCCGCCTCTGCAATTCGCGCCAACCACTTACGACGTTGCATTTCTATTGCTTTTTAATTAGTTTTTCTTAAAATACACAGATTCTTGACAGAAACTCATCTGAAATGTCCTACTAGTGGTGAAGATTATACCTGTGTGTTTTCATTACGATCTGTAAGGTGTAACATTAGAAATTTGATCGGTAAAGTTTCTTATGGGGAAACGCACGTTAAACAAGACGTTACTTTTGACCCAACGGGTTATCCGGTA
>JAHZNP010002119.1:0-10815 GCA_020615345.1 Triops cancriformis | reverse complement strand
TCCTTCGACTAGAAGATCTGAAGCAGCCATGTCCACTAGATTTTCTTCAAACTCAGGGTTTATCCATGCAATTATGGCATTCACTTCTTCGGCTACTCTTCTTCGTTGTCGTTTACCGACGACGTCTTTTAACCTACGCTTTGGCATTTTCCTGTAAATTATTAAAACATTTGTTTTTGTAAATTGTATAACATTTTACCAAATTGGAACAGATGTAACTTGGGAGTGGAATTGTAATTTATTTATCAAATAAACTAAGGTTTGAAATCCGGAAATGCCATGATTCAAAATAGTGGAAGGGGCTAGTTGGCACACATTTTTTCAGAGGAAATACATGGAGTTTCACAGCGGATGTATATTAAACATGAAACAATACTACTCAAAAATATTTTAAAATTTTTACAGGTAATGCGGGCAAAAGTGCTTTCAACAAAAATCATGCAAATAAAAAGCTCGAAACGCTAATGCAACGCTACTAAGGGCTTTGCGGCCAGCATTAGGACACCATTCACGCTACTGCCGTGGCGTTTGTATACGACGTTTATTTTCGTTTTTTTTGTAAGATTAAATATTAAATGGCGTTGCTGCATTTCGCGTTTTGAAAATAACCTTCAAAACGTCATATGCAAACTGCATGAAACTGGAAAAGCATTGTTGCGGTTCAGAAAAACGTTCGCAAATGAAGGGAGAGTGACATGCTTCCTCAACTGCCATGGATTAACATAGGGACTTTGGATAGGAACGCGTTTAAGGAGTGTTGTATCGATCTGTCGATATTAGAGAAGCTATTCAATTGTCGATTTTCGCAATCTTGGGATTTCATTCGCTTAACAAAGTTAATTTTGGAAATGTTTTTCCAACTTTAATGAAAGTTGCACGAATAATAATTTTTAAGGGTACTAAGGTTGGGCAGTAAGTAACAGTTTGTAAAAAAAATAATAAAATGTTACAGTAAATTTAATAGTAAAACATAATACTAAAACATAATAAATATAAATATCCGAAAAATGAAAACGTACGGTTTCTTAAAAGTAACATGAACAAAATTAGCCAAATGATAACAAAAGGCATTGGTAAAATACAAAGCATAAAAATGTCCTTAAAATGAAAACGTACGAAATCGTAAAAGCAACATTGACAAAGTTCTTCGATTTAATCATAGCTAAAATATATACCGTCAATTTGCATTATATTAATACTAACATTAAGCAATTTAAACAAATTAACGAAATAATTAAATACTCTGGTAGAATATAAAATATAAAAATGTCCCAAAAAATAAAAACGTACGAAATCGTAAAAGCAACAATGACGAAGTTCTTCGATTTAATCATAGCTTAAATATGTACCGTCAATTTTCATTACACTAATATTAACATGAAAAAATTAAAACAAATGAACAGTTATTACCGTCAATTTGCATTATATTAAGACTAACCTTAAACAATTTAAACAAATAAATGACATACATTATTTTTCGCTTACTCGTATACTTTTTTACAGAATACTATGTTCGGAACGTACTGATAAGAGAAAGCACGATATTAGCTTTTTTGTATTTCAATTCGTAAGACTCTGATTTTAACTAGCATACGACACAAGAAAAGTAACCGTAAAAAATACTCCCAACAAACCGCCCTATACTAACTGTATGGCAATTGGAAAGCATTGCTACGGTTCATGAAATGTTCACAAACGGGGATACGCTCCCGCAACAGCAGTGGCATTAGCATCGGGACTTTGGATGGGGACACTTTTTTAAGGAGTATTGTACAGTGTAACAGTATCATTTAAAAAACAACGAAAAGTACAAATTATTAACTTACCTCTTGTGTAATTCGTTGTGTGTACGCAAATATACAGATACAATTAAGTATATTTGGTTTTACTACCACATGTAACTATCACACGTTACGAGTTTAAGATACGTATAGCGGGAAAAGCTAAATAAAATAATTCGTTATTGACACGAACGCTTTATATTCGCTATGTTTCCTTCTTGATGACGTGGAGAATTATAATTGGCAAAAATTGTATTCATTGTTGCCACCTTGAGCTGGAACTGGACTTTTTTTCTGGAACTAGGTTTTTCATTCTTGTCGTATAACGGTCAATCGAACGTTGCATTAGATTGCTGTTAAACTACTGGGTTGTGTAAATTTGCCCTCATTTGCATTTATGGGTTATTTTTGTGTCGTTATTCTTCAAACAGCCGCAACAAAGCGTGCTTCAGTTGTAGTGCCGAATAGCTGGATAGTAGAAGAAATGTGTTTCTTTCCCAATTTCCCTCCACACAAGCTTGACAGCGACAACAGAACAAGCAACGGATACAACCCATCTTGGCCTAAGTATGCTTTCGAATTCCTGTTGTCTCACGGTAATTTTCCAATTTTTGTATTGCTTATGTATGCCAATATTCTTACAATTAATGTTTTTATAATTTAGAACGCTTCGAAGATGCAGCTGCTAAAGTTGAAAACGGCAAAGGGCAAAGGATTGCATACAGAACTGAAATTTACTCTCCAAGCACCGGCTCCCAAGAGCGACAATGACAGAGCGTAGCCGAGATAGTCGAAAGTGAGGAAGCGATGGAGCTTTCTGACCTCGCCCCACCACCCTCTCTGCCGGCTACCAATGCCATTTGCCCCATCACAACCACCCACTGTCAACTGGTAAATATTTAAATTAAATGTTCATTAACAATTTTTTCTGCTTACTTTATCTACAGCCTCAAATGATGAATCACTACTATTGTATTCTTTTCGTACTATCCAATGTTACACTACTTTCCATTAAATTTGATTCCGTTTTTAGAACAGTCGAGCAGTGACCCACACACTCTACCACCCTCTCCTGAATGTACTGCCTCACCTGGCTCTTTCCAGACAGCATTGTTAAGCCAAGGATTAACAGTGAACGGTATACAGTCTTATTGTAAAAAAACTGATGGTAAAGGGGATGTCTAAATCATTCAGGCTCACGCGGACAGGAAAGAAGTCCACTACCACAAATTGGTCAGGACACACGGAACGGGAATACAACTAGAAAAAGTACGTTATTCGCACTAGTAAATAATAATAATATACTTGATTAATTATTTAATATGTCCTAGGCTCCGGCAATGTGACCTCTAGTTGTTTTAGGCAAATAATCACCTCGCTTGCGAAGATTAGGGAAGACCAGAAAGAGTTAAAGCAACGTTTTTCCCGTATCGAAGAAGGCGTTGGTGCAGCTCAAACAGAGGCATTACCCATTATGGAGGATTTACCAATCAAAACAGTTGAGGAATTTAAAACTTTGGAAAGAAAATTACAGCACGTCGAAGTACAAAAAAGTTTTGTAAGTAAAATGTGTGCAGTATTCCTTACCTTGTTGCTTTTTAACTGTTCTGAAAACTAGTTCACATCACATTTTTTACAGGACTATTCGGTTGGTAGAAGGGAAAAACATTGAAAGTGCCATTCGAAACGCTTGGAAAACAGTGGGAAGCGACAGTGTATGGGAAAAATTCAACTGGGAAGGTCGTCAACACTCTGGGTGCTAAATCAACAAACCGGGAATTCGTGAATCAATCGTGACTAATTTGATTCAGAGTAAGCCAATTGTTGGTTTATTGAAGCAATCACAATTTAGCGGCGATGAGCTTGGCTCACGCTGGGATGGAGAAACTGAACTAACATTCATTTTCTATTTTCAAGCGGTGTGAGAGCGAATCCAAAATTTAAGGATTTAGAGAAGCTTGTATTCAAAAACACCACCTGCTCCTTTTTAAAACAGGGCCCCTGCAAGATGGAAAGGCCAAATGAAACGGAGCCCCCCGAATGAAATTTAAATAAAGGGATATTAACGCGTCTCAAATTCATGTACTTTTATTTATTTGGACGTCACCATATAATGCCATAAAATTAGCTGCAAATTAAATTGACTTGTTTTTTCTAAACTTTACCCACTCTCACTGATGTTCTTTTCGCTGGTTAATATGTTCTAATTAAAAAGTTATAACTGAAAAATTCAACTTGTATTGTATGATGACTTTTCTAAATGGAGTTAATACATTCAGTTTAACTGAAAGTGAAATTGTATTGTTTTATAAAAATAATTACCATGCTAAATACTAGTAGAAGATAACTTGTCTGTGCATTAAGCGTTCAAAACGCCTCCAGTATACGTAATTTTGGACTCAATTTCGACGTCGTTTTAACGTAACGAATCTACAGAAGAAACGTCTCTTATTAGTTTCACGGTATACGTCTTTTGAACGTATATGAACGTATACAAATATACGTCAGCAGCGAGGACATTACCCAAGTAGCACACTTACTAAAAATATACGTCTATTAGACGGTTGTACGTTTGGTTTTTGACGTATTTTTTCAGACGTAAGTTTTTGTGACATTCACACTAGAAACTAACGTCTATCAGCTCACGAAAAGGTACGTAGAGACAACGTTTAAGGCCTCGGTATACACAATTTCCGAAATTTTTAAAAAATAAAAGATAGGGACACGCTTTTATTCTTAGAAGGTAGGTCTGCTCAAGTGACTTATAACTGAAGCAAAACGAAGTCAAACAGAAACTCTGGATAGCGGTAAAGCATAACAAAATAAAAAAAAACCTTGAAATTTAATACACAATATCACAAAAACTACCAAACAGATCTCTTTTTTCTCTTTATCATAAAACTTTAAAAAATCAGAGCTAGTGCACTACATTGCCCGATTTCCATATTTTCGTATAAGAAAGTAGCACACATTCAGTCAAAGTTTACAAATTTATCAAGCTCCTTTTTTCACAAATACTCGATGTTGGGTACTAGTAATCACTAATAGCAACTTTACTATCGTAACAATATCTTTGGCATTTTGACCATTTTCAAATTATGGTGTCTGAAATCTTCCCATGTTATTCGCCCATAAGGAGTTTGTGTATACCGGGGCCATACCCAAGTAGCACAGTTACCAATAATAGACGTATATTAGACGTCCGGATGTTTGGTTTCGGACGTATTTTCTTAGACGTAAAAAAGCCGGTCATTCAAACTAGTAACGAACGTTTGTTAGACACAGAAAAAATGCGTTTTAAAAGCGACTAATAAACGTTTATATGTAGGAAAAGAAACGTAAAAAATACGTAGATTAAACGTGTTTACTCTTTCGATGTAGCGCGTTACATGAACGGCCAATGAACGCATATTAATGGTATATGTAAACACAAGAGGAAACATGTTCAGTACGTGGAATAACCGAAATTTAAACGTTCGTTTCTTTAACATTTCCTTCTTTATATTATGATGATTTAATAGTTTTTAGTAAGAACTGTTTTCGTATAAGTGTTTACTAATTAAGTCCAACATTTTTTGAAAAGCCCTTCCCCTAATCTCGCATATGGTGTTTTCTTTTGGACGCTCTGGAGCATGCTTGTCTTACTCGGATTAACCTTACTATACCAAATCGATGTGCCTAGGATATTCCGAGTAAGAAAAACATGCTCGGGAGCAGCGAAAGGAAAACCAACACGTTCTCCGGTGAAATAGACAACAGGGTGTAATGTATCCACGTTCCCTGAAATAGACATCTACATGTATATATGGAAGTGACTGTTACTATGTATATGGTAGGAAGCTTAGGGATATGGCCACGTGGAGGGATCTTGCGAGGCAAATCACGTGACTTTATTTACCATATGGCGGGTATTAAACATAATGGAATTTTAAATACATTTTTTCCCAATTAAACGGCTTGTTCAGTTATTATGACTAACCATTTTCAGATGAAATATTTCCTTCAAGTTGAAAGAAAAATGCATTCCGAAACATCAAGGTGGCTGCGTTTTTTATGCAATTACAATTGTTTTATTAATATAATATTTATTTCCAAGTCAAACTAGTTTCTCTTGCACTCGTCCTTTGCACGACCATAGCCAAACAATTTTGGGCCCAAATTGGTAAAGGGAAAGAAGCTAGCCCGACAGTTCCTTTGCAATATTGTGTCCCACAGTATTCGTATTTCGTTGCATTTACAACAACATCAAAATACATTCGAAGAAAACAATATTTCCCTTTATTTTCTCGTCTACACGATGACTGCACAAAGACGGAGATTTTGTCCTGCATTTTGTGACATAACCTATTCAGTAGTACTTATTACTCCAATGAAAATAAACTTCTTAAAATGTCAAAACAAGCCACAAACGTTTGGCACAAAAATTTTTAATCAATGTATCAAGAAAGGGAAATACTTTTACAAGTGATCCGTATAGCTACGAACCATTTTCCACTGTCGAAGGTGCTCATTTTTAAAATCCTTCTTTCGAAAAATTCTGCGTTTGCAGTTCAAAATTGCATTGGAAAGAGGTTGGATTGGGAATTTAGTCCGTATTAACGGTTTACCGGTTTGTACAGGTGAGCCTATTCAACAAACCGAACTTGGATGTCTAGTCAGGTGATCTGTGCTTGTTTCTGAAATAGATTTTCTTTTCATTAACATATCACCTTCTTATCACAATAAAAATTTTCACGATTTGTCTAACTTAGCGTCAAACTAGGCACCGGTTACGTTCAGATCGTAATAGAGCGTTTCAGTGTTAATGACAATGGAGCGAATGGACAAGTTAGATACAAAATTCACGCGAGGATGTGGTGCGACTTTCTAGGATGTACGAAGGTTTTACTACTGTTAAGTATGGGTGTTTGGGGCACTTTTTCGGGAATGTCAGGGTGACTGACTGGTGGTTATAATTTTTCGCAGTATATGTCTGAGTGTACGAAACATGTCCGAAACTTCTTAGCACATGGAGCCTTCTTACCAGTTTTCTTCACCCAAGCTGGCTCAGTGGATGTTCCTCAGATTAGGATTTCGAGCGTAGCTTACGTTTGGAACTCGACGTTACCTCTAAGCCTAAGCAAATTCTGATAAAAAGCATGAGTTTCACACTCTACTGTAACTTTACAGCTCAATAATCACTTCGCTCCAAATTCAGGTTAGAATTTTCGATCACTTCATAATTTCTTTCAATCTGTCTTCCTAAACGCAAATAATCAAAATCCTGTCCCCTGCTTTTACTTCATTTCATAATTGGAGTTTAAATATTTTTGCTTTTTATAGCTGATACGTAATGTATGTGAAATAAATTTGATGCCATAAGCCAAAAAGAAAATCGGCTCATGAAGGAAACCTTCTTCTCCGATACTTATATTTATTATTTTCGTCTCTTACATTCCCATCACAGTTTCACAACTAACGACTGTCAATTCGACTATATGTATGCAAAAAATAACAAAATTTATACATTAACTTGTATTCCTAAAACTAACATATATCTTATAATTTGTTGTCTGCACTATTTAACATTTTCGTCTGGTTTACTGTCTCAGCTTCATGTTTCGTTGTGCGATTTAAAAACAGATCCGCAATGTCGGCGGCGTTTTATTACACTTGTAATACAAAGATAAGCTATATCAACCAATTTTAGCCATCTAGAAGATGACATAAAATAACAGTGAAGTTTCACTGCCCATGCAATAACTCTGTCTCATAACGATTAAGACGATTGGCCTGAGCAACCCATCAGACCAAACTTTCGAAACTTGGTATTTCATTCATCAGTCCCTTCCAGTTCAGCACTTCATGGCATTGTCCTCGGCGTTAACATATAATTGTTGCTTTTTACCTTTCACCCTGTTTAATTTAATTTATTCTTCAAAATAGCCTCCGAAAATCTATAACGGAGACTACTTCTCACCCATTTGTCGCATCGCTCTTCTAGCCGGATCATCCAAAAGATTTGAGCGAAACATATTGAGATATTCCTACTGAGATATTCCCATTGCAGACCGTAGTAAATATGTGCTGATATAATGTGCACCAGCTGTTATCAAAAGCGGCTTCAGTGCGTCTTCTTTCCGAGCTTATTTGTGTTATATAGTTCTGTTCGTGTAAAGTGTGTGCTCTGTACGTGGATATAGGCTCGTTTACTCGGCCAGTATTAAACTAACACGTCTAACATTTTGGGCTAAAATGCATTTCGTGGGAGTAAATGGTGAGGTGAGTGGTACTTTACGGTCAACACGGGGACTTTGTGTATTAATGTTGGTCTTGACTCCTCGACTCCCGCTGCTCTTTTCCCAGTGCTTGGGAACATTTGCGGGTGAGATGGTTCGGTGGCTTGCGACTAAAGCACAGGCCATTCCGTTGCCATTCCGTGGTCGGAGCAGACTCTTGCAAACGCACTAGACGGTTATTTGGGTAGCAGGAGACTTTCCGCTGGTCTCAACGTTTCCCCGTTTTCGTAGCTCAATTCCGGCTTCCATTCCTTCATGTTGAGTCGTTGTTCTTCCTACATTGGTCATGTGGAATCGTTCGTGGACGGTTCTGCTCTGGGGATTGCAGGGTACGCATATAGGGTCGGAGGCAGGCTAGCCAGGTGCTGGCTGCAAGTTAGTACTGGCGAGGTGTGTATTCCAAAGCAGCGGTCAGGGGGTGACAATGTCAGTCTCATATGGGTCTCTTCTTGGCACTCTCACGCAGTTCAGCGAAGCCGTCTGTGTTATTATGGTTACGCGTTATGGTAGAAGCGACTGTATCCAATCTGGGGAGCCCGTTTCACTGTGCGATGGGCGTACTCAGGTTCTGACATTTCGATGGAGCGCTTGTTACAAAGTTTCAGCTTCGCATACGTGTAAGTTGAAGTACGTTCCTAGAGAAGCTGGTGCCTTGTTTCAACAAGTTTGATTCGCTCTGCCAGGGTTAATCGTCGGCACAAATATTTAAAAAATGCTTCTTTCTAGGAGGTTCAATTTTCTGTACGTTTATGTATCTAATACGAGCGTCACAATGTCTCAGCAAGTCTGCTTTATGCGACCCTTAGCAAGCAATTTTCTATCCACCTTACGACCTTTCGGACACGGTGTATGGTTTTCTGTCATAATTCTTCGACATATTCCAGCCTATCTACCCTACCTGAGATGGCTGTTCTCTCTCGCTCTTTCCAGTTTTCAGCTCATGTGTGTGAGTTTGCATGACAAAACGTTATAAACGATAGCAGAACATTGTCCAATATATGGACAATCGCGAAGGATGGCTCTTCCCCTTAAATTAAACTATACGTCTGACTACATATGTCCTTAGCGATTTTTTAGTTTATACCACACTTTGACTCCGAGTGTTGCGTTTACTGGTTTATTTTACTGAATTCCACTTTTACACATATGCCACGCTAGTTACAATACTTACCGCGAATGTTACAATACCAACGGTTTCACATTTTTAGAAAAAGTAACAATTTTTATTGGAAAACATCAAAACATCAAACTTTCTTGCAAAAGTATTAATCTTCATAGAAAAAATATCAGGTTTTATTGAAAAGTATCAACTTTTTAATAAAAGCGTATAACTTTATAGATGAAATAGCCAACTTCAAAGTAAAAGCATTTAACTTTATTGAAAACTATCTAACTTTACAGAAAAAGTATCAATCGCTGTTAAAAACTAGATATTTTTATAGAAAAAGTATCAATCGCTGTTAAAAACTAGCTAACTTTATAGAAAAAGTATCAACTTTATAGTGTTACGTGGTTATTCGCTAGTTGGTATATTTTAACATTGTGCTTGGGAACAGCG
Organism: Triops cancriformis; assembly: GCA_020615345.1. Taxonomy (NCBI): domain Eukaryota; kingdom Metazoa; phylum Arthropoda; class Branchiopoda; order Notostraca; family Triopsidae; genus Triops; species Triops cancriformis. Next base: position 1,198 of record JAHZNP010002119.1, on the reverse strand, counting down.
CGGCGTCCGGGCATTCGACGCTCAGCGTCCGGGGCCCCTTTGCATGCAGGGCTCGGATGCCGGGAACAGGATGGCTGGTACCGGACGAGTCAGCACAATTATGCACGTAGACAGTACGGACTTGGCCGGTCCGCCCGAGGGGCAGAAGGGAGTCGCTTGTTGGGCTAGAAACGGGATGGGTCGGTTGGTGTGAGTGAACAGTTTGTGGCGAAAAGGTTTTGAATGTGAATTGTAACCTTGCAAATACAGAACTACTACTCTCCCGACTTTTCTACGAACTGGGCTGTTTTATTACGTGACAATAGTAAAATCGTCTAACTTTAGAGGAAAATTATCAGCTTTATAGTAAAAGCGTCAACTTTCGAGGAAAAGTATCAATATTTCTTGCAAAAGTAGCTAACTTTGTTGAAAACTAGCTAACTATACAGACAGTATCAACATTTCTTGCAAAGTAGCTAACTTTATAGTAAAAGTGTCAACTTTATAGTAAAAGTGTCAACTTTATAGTAAAAGCGTATAACTTTATGGAAAAGTATCTAACTTTGTAGTTTTGGTAAAATAACTACTGAATCAACATGTTAACATTTTGGCGTTATGTGAAACCCCTGATCTTTGAATATAATAGTCGAACTTGCATCTTGCGTACAAAATGACTGAATTGGGATACATTCGTATGAAAGTTAAAGCTTGTTTTTCGATCTAGCTCGAACATTCGTTCGGTCTTTGATCATGGAAACAGTAATCATATCACATTTTAACGGTTAAAACCAATACATCTGCTTTTGGGATACTTTTACATGTGGCCACGCCAAAGCTGCGGTTTTTTTCTTGTGTTTCTCTTCTTCTGTAGGATTCATATTCATTTATTCTTGTTTGGGTTCTGATTGGATGATATTTTGGATTGTTAAAATTTCGGGTAGTCCTATAGTCTTCCTGCTTTGGTTCATCCTGGGGTGTAGCATTCAGTATTATCCTGATTTAGTGCGATGGTGCGGTCCGTACGCAAACTAACAAAAATCATACAAAGATCGTCCAAGACGGTAGAATGCGACATTGCAGTTTGTGGTGTCTTTGTGTGACTTTTCAGTGCACTCGGGGTCCATCATTGGAAACCATCCTACGAACCTTTCGTTCCCGGAGGAACAATTTTCAGCTGTTACGACAAGATCAGTGGGTGGAAACGTTATTTGATGTTACG
>JAHZNP010002118.1:0-10823 GCA_020615345.1 Triops cancriformis | reverse complement strand
ATTCACTTAAAAGGTAAATGCTTTTAAGTACTCTTTACGTTGATGACCAGCATGTTGCCTTTTTTGTAGGTCGTTTCGATTTGAATGAAACGTACTTCCAATGCCGTAATGGCGCGTGTAACTGGCGAGCCCCTGCAACAATGGAAGACTACGTCCATTCGAAGTATTGGCCCAGCTCTCCCAACAGCCTAACCTGCTTCTACCATGACGACCTCATGTTATTCTGGCATAACATGCGGCACTTAACTGCTGGCGTTTCTGAAAGGAAATTTCTGGAAGGGCTGGGGCTTTTTTCTGATCATCACTCCAGGGTATTATGTTTTCTTTATTGTGTTGTTTACTGACATTCATTATAGGCAAAGGCCGTTAATCGTACAACGTTCGGTCGCGCGAGTGAGGAGTTCTCCTTCGCCCATTACACGAAGAAAGAGTTAGTGCACAGGAACTTGGCCATGTGCGAGTCCTGTGGCCCTTCCCCACACGCAGTACACTGTGATGGAAATCACAAGTTGTACCGCAAATCCTGCGTACCCCGGTAATTTAATGAAATCATTTTAACAACAATCGGTCAAATTAATAAGTCACGTATTTTTTTACAATGGATCGGAAACCCCGTACTACAGGAACAAATTATTTGTGCCAGACGAGGAGGTTAAGGCACACATAGATCGTGTGGCCCCGCAAAGCAAGAGCAAAGGAACTACACAGGTAACCTTGTGTACAGGACGTTTCTTAAATCAAGTTACCATATTTTTCTAGGACGAAAGCAATGTTCAAGAATGCACAGGTGGTGTGTCTTCATTCCAGGCTAGCAGAACGACCTCGAGCCGTTTCAGTAAGCTCGACGAGACCGGTGTATTTGTTGGAACCTGTCGACATGGCGTGATTCTCAAGATCCTGAACATGCACCGTAGGGAGATACTTGCGTATCCGCACTTTCTGCACCTTGTATTCGCCAAGGCCGGCACCAAATTCCTCTGTCAGGACGTCATTTGTAGATATTGGCCTTGGTCGGTAAGACTAGCGAAGAGGATTCCCGAGTTCGCCTTTTCGGTAGCAATCATGCAGCCGTTCCTTTCGAGAATGCATGGCAAAGCACATGCATGGTCATGTCAGGTACTTAAAGCTGAAGCAAGGGGAAGAAATTCATCAGAATTATGTAGTTCCGTTGGAATGGGCACTGGAAGCGTGGCGCTGGAGCAACTTCCGGCGAGACAAGTGAACAGGTGTTTTCGTTTCTATCCCATTTTGGAAACACGACCAAGTATATGTCGAAAGGCAGGAGGGAAAATACCCTTGACAACGGCGGCATACTTTTGGAACGAATTGAAGCACGGAGGCATGCCTCAGTACATCGCTCACCGGCTGACAACGGTAGACAGTTGGTTAAAATTATAAGATGTAATATAATCGGTAAAACACATTAGATGGAAAAGAAGCTTGCGGACTTGAATGTCGAATGCGAGGAACTGAAGAAGAAGTACTGCATTGACGAAGGCAAGATTCCGGAACTGCAACAAGAGCGAGAGCGAGTCCGAAGTACCTGAGGACGAGGACACAATCGTCCTACAAAGGCACATGCGATGCAACTGCCACTTATTGAACCTAGTCGCTACATCGGATGTTGAGAAGATTACTTCCACAAGTTTTAAGAAGATGAAACGAACTGTGGACGGACGTCTGCAAGCACTATGGAATGCGCAATCACGGAGTACCTGTTCATCCGACTTCATCCGGGAAAAGTTGGGATTGCTTTTCGTAATACCCAACAAGACGCGTTGGAATTCGTATTATAATGCGCTTGTTCGCGTTAAGCACTTCATCGGAAACAAAAATGAAAACCTGAAGGAAGTTTTTGAAAAGGAGGGAATCCAGTTGTTCCGGTCGGCGGAAGAAGATTTCATTAAGGAAATGGTTCGCGTGTTTCAGCTCTTGGCGCAAGCACTTGACGTGCTGCAAAATGAAGAGTACATGTCCGCGGGATGCGTTCTGCCGACTGTTTCTATACTTCTCATGAAGTATAGGGAAATGGAGAAGGACACGCGGTTAGCGCAGTGCTTGCCTCTAGTCACAACACTCGCAGATTCCATTGAAAACCGCTTTGGCGGTCTATTCAAAGAAACACACCTGCGCCTAGCAACACTGAGTGATCCCCATTTCAAAATATCATGGCTTTCTACCGAGGAGGAGAAACTATGTGGCATACGTCTACTGAAAGAGGAGTTCCAAAGACGGAAATCATTAGAGTGGTCAGTACATTTTACTGCGTTTCAATAACTCATAGTAATTTTTATCTTTCTAACAGTGTAACTCCAATTGAACCTGCAGATGAGAATGAAAACAGTGACGAATGTCCAAGCCCAATGAAGAAAAAACAGGAGTTTTTTTGGATTGTTCAGGAGGGGAAGTTCAGAAATAGATGAGGTTGATTGGTTTATGTCAGAAGACGTATTAGAAAGGGACTCTGACTTCTCACTGCTCGACAGATACCCGATAATAAAGGACATATTCATGTAAGTATAAACATTTAGCACTTTATTCTGAAATCGCTAATTTTGTTAACGTTTTTTCCATATAGGGAATTTAACGCCCCTTTGCCCTCGTCAGCCGCATGCGAACGCCTTTTTAGCACTGCCGGCTTAGTTTTCTCTTTGAAGCGTACAACTCTTTCCGATAGAAACTTCGAGCAGCTGACTTTTCTTAAAGTCAATAACAAATGTTACCGTAACTGGAAAGAGGCTCGGAATGTACAACAGATCGACTGACCGTATTTTCGTGTGGGTTCTCCATCACTAACTTCGTTATATTCGCGACTTATATTACTCTTTGCCCCTTCAATGTTTATCCCGGACAGTTCGACAGCTATATCAATGATCTGCAATGATTTGATTTCACTCTAAGCAGAGAAAAGTACAGTTCAATTCAGGAAGTCTTGGTTAATGCTTTGAGTTCCCAGCACAAACTAAGCACCTTCGATTTCGCCTGAATAATTTCTTTGTCCATTGTTTAAGAACATCTAAATATAGGTTAAAGCGATCCTGGTGACGTAAATTGCATTAGATTACAATGTATGTATAAGTGCCTTTTCATTGGATGGCTGCCATGTTACACTACAATGTCAATTGGTTTGTCCTGGTATTTAAGTTTTCAATTATTCCCTCACTTATGTATTTTGTGTTTTAATACGTTCTATGGTGGTGCTTCTACCATTAAGGTGTGCAAACATTAAACGCCACAAATTATACAAAATTTTCCATAAAGTGTTCTCTACGACATAATTCCTACACGAACTGAATCTGTCGAGCATGTACAGTACTCTTAAAAAAATCGGACCCAACAAACTTCCCTATCCTACCGCCACGGCAGTTGCGTGAGCGATGTCCCACTTTTTCGTCTTTCGAACGTTTTTGACCCGCCAGGCTTCCTCCAAAGTGGCGGGGGACGCAAGAATAGGGTTGTTTGTTTTGGCCCGATTTTTTTACGAGTGCTGTACATACGTATTGTAACATGCGTATATCACAGAAATTATGATTTCTATTTAAAACTTTCAAAAAATGAAACTATGAAAATCAATTAAGGAGCATTTAACCTTTTCAAGTATATAAGTGAACCTGAAGTATTTTTACAAAACTATCTGAAAAATTTAAAGTTTGCACTTCCACTCAAAAGACCGCAGTATTGAAAGAGCGCGAGCGCGCTCCTTTTTTAAAATGTGAGCGAAAGAGTGAGCGCGCTCCCAAAAATCAGTAAAGAGCGCGAGCGCGAGCGGGCTCGCAAAAAAAAGAGCGAGTTGCAGCTCTGCCTAGATTTACGATTTATATTGTTCGCTCTTACTGTTATTTTAAAGGCACAAAAAGTTATCCCAAAATAAGGTTTTCAGCCCACTATCCAAAAGCCCATTACCAGCCGATTACAAAAAAGGGGGAAAGATTACCATTATTTTTAAGGCCCAAAAAGTTATGCCAAAATAAGGTTTTCCCGTCGCCGAACGCCACCAACCGACCACCAGAAAAAAGGATCGACCTCACCGGAATTGGACTTTTTACCCTACCCCCGAAATGTTCTTTACTCGCCCCCACGTTTACTATACCCGCTGTCCATTCCAGAATGATCTCGATCAATATGGACCCGCTGAACGTCACGTTTGAACCGTTGACCCATCTTTTCGCCAACAATGTACTGCCCATCAGACCAGAAGAGATCCCTAAGTACAAAGCACTTCTCAGTGATCTGGATCGTAAGGACGACTGGGAAGTGGACGTCAACCGGATGAAAGCCGCTCTAGCTGAACAGCTCAATTTATTCGCTAACGACTCCGAAGAAAACCGACGAGATTCATCCAACATCTATGGAATCCTGATCACCATTATCACCGTCATCGTCGCCATGACCGTAGCCGCCCTTGTTGCTGCCTACCAGACGTGGAAGTACCTGACCGCCCAGAAGATAGACGTCGGTAGCAGAGCCGAAATTGAAGATCTCAAGTCCCAATTAGTGTTTTTAAAGAGTTTTCAAACTAATTTGTTAGAATCTATTGACTCCCAATTCCTTGCTTTAAAAAACCGTTTTAGTGCTCTTGAAGGTATCCGAACACACAACGAATTCTGCTAGACTAACTCGACCAAATATATTGAGTACTACCACCGACCACCCCCACATAACCAACCTTAACCGCCCCTAGGATTTCTCTTTCTTCTATTCCAGTAAAGGTAATTACGTCCACCACAGTGCCGAGGTTAACATCGAGTCCACCTCGTAAGGTTGTCATTCTTTTCCGATTCTCTTTACTGAAGGTTATTATGTCCACTTCGCTGCCGAGGACAGCACTGAGTCCGCTTCGTGAGGTCGTGATATATTTCGTATTCCCCGCCGCCGAGGTTATATTGTCTACACCACTGTCTAGCCCCGTCAATCGCGTCACGGGCGTGTAACACTCGGTAGTAGTTTGCATACGAGACCATCCTTTTTCTTTCCTGAGTTCGAAAGTACTCGCCGGGGTTTAGCGCCAGTCAATGTCGTCGACTCGGTACGCATTGTTGTTATAACGCGTCATGACAATTTCTTATATCCGCATACGAGAACATCCTTCTTTCTTTCCGTAGTTCAAAGGTACTGGCCGGCGTTCTGTCCCAGTCAACGTCGTCCACTCGGTACGTTTTGTTGTTATAATGCGTTACTCGACGGGTTAAATAAAATAAAATCTCCATCGTACCCCCTTCGCGTGTCAGAGACAAACCGAATTCCCCCGTGGGTAAACGGAATTCAACCCTTGGAAACCTGATGCGGATATCGGTCCGGTCCGGTTGGAAAGTCCACGCGGCCCTCCCCCTTGAAAATCTGATGCGGACTCTTGAACAACTCCATGATTCTGTATGTACGGTGACCCGATTGTTTGGTCCGACCCCCATGTGTCCCGAATACGGTGCAGTTGAAATTTTCGTTCAACCATGTATGTTGCCCGTCGTCAAATCTTAGTTTAATTCGTGATGTCCCGTATTACTGACCAGTCCGACCAGTCCCCCACTCTTGAAGTCCTGGGCAACTACCATGAGAGTATTGTGAGTTGCGGCTAGTACTATTGGTTTCGTATTCTAGTCTGGCCTATCTCGTCCCAAAGTTACTCTAGTCCGAACCCCTTTTACAGTCCAACTACGAGACGTAGTTTTCCCAAGGGGAAAGTAATGTGAGAAGCACAAATACATGCAATATGAATTAATTCAATCCGTCCACTAATGGCACGACGGGTGACCCCCCCCCCTTTCTTTTCTCTAACTCTCTTCCGTTCCCACGCCTTATGCATCTTCGCCGTTACTAACCAAGCTCTAGATCACCCAGTCAGCAGAATTCGAAGCCCCTCCAAACGCAACAGAACACCCCTTTATTGCCTTACTGACGCCATCCATCCGTTACCTCAAGAGCCCCAACTTGTTCCCGCGAACTATTTTGCATGCACCTAGTTAGTTAGATTTCTGTCGTCCTCCCGATCGTTACGTTTGTGCCCTACGCATTTTCAGTTGCTTATTAATGTTAAGTTTGTGCCGTTTGAAGTGAAGGTTGCGATTATATTCCGTTCAATACAAACTATTCCAATCCCCAAACTGAGTGTTAATAGAGGGAAGTGGCCTACGCCTAGTCCGAACCTTTGCCCGCCCGTGCAGCCCAACTCTTTCCTCATCCGACCCACCTTTCTTACAATATCCATGTGCGGATCGACGATTACAATGCTAGTTGATACCGGCTCAACATGCAACATGATCAGCAACGAAGCGTACGAAAGCCTAGTCAACGCACCGCGGCTCAAGCCGAACCAGAATGCCGTAAAAGCGTATGAAAGACAAGCAAATCGGCATCCGCGGGTACTTCTCTGCAATTCTGGGCTCCAAGCGCCCATCGGTTAAAACGATCGTACTAGTAAGTTCCGACAAACACGCAGATTGCCTACTTGGCTTTCAAGCCGCCAAAGCAGTAAGCCTATTACATATTACTAGCGCAGTCACCATGGAACCTGAGTACCAGCGGCTCAAAAACCATTTTCAAACTTATTCCAAGGACTTGGCAAACTGCAGCTGAGTTATCTACGTGCAGCTGCACCAAGAGCAGCTGCACGTAGATAACTCCGTACCTCCGATAACAAGGAAACACCGACGCGTAGGATTCCATCTTCGCAAGGCTATGACTGAAGAGGTCGATCGCCTACTACATGAAGACATCATTGCGCCCGTAATGGACGGTCCTACCCCGTGGGTCTCACCATGTGTCATTGTCCCCAAACCCAAGCAATCAGGTAAATTCAGATTCTGCGTAGACATGTGCGCGCCAAACAAGGCGATTTTGCTTACCTGGCATGTCATACCCACCGTCGAAGATTTGATCGTCGACCTAAATGGCGCGAAATATTTCACGAAGCTGGACATGAATCAAGGGTACAACCAAGTGGAGCTGCACCTTAAATCGCGCTACATAACCACCTTTGCGTCGCACCAAGGCCTATTCCGATATGAAAGGCTCAACTTCAAAATTAACTGCACGTCCGAGATCTTCGATGACATCATTAGGCAAATTGTAAGCGGTATACCTGGCGTGGTCAATCACAGCGATGACATACTCGTCACAGGCAGGACCAAAGAAGAACACGATCGCAACCTCCGGGAAGTTTTGGGACGACTATCGGAAGACAACTTACATTGAACTTCGGGAAATGTGAGTTCGGCAAAACCAAATTGACGTTCTGCGGCCTAAATTTCAGCGCCGAAGGTCTAGCGCCAGATGAGCATAAAATAAAGGCAATCAACGATGCCCAGCAGCCACAAAGCGCGGAAGAGATAGCCAGCTTCCTAGGCATGATTACCTTCTGTAGCAGATTTATTAGAGATGCTGCGTCAATAGCCGAACCCCTGCGCAAACTAACCCACAAAGACATAACGTGGAAATGGGAAGCCGAAGAAGAAGGCGCGTTCGAAGAACTAAAGAAGAGGCTCCGTAACGCCACATGCTTTCCTACTATACTGTAAACAAGCCTACCACCATTATCGTTGATGCAAGCCCGAAAGGCTTAGGCGCAATACTCACCCAGGTGTCAAGAAACGAACAAGAAACGCCAGTAGTATTCGCCAGCCGCAGTCTCACCGACGTCGAATCTCGCTACTCACAACCAGAGCGCGAAGCGCTTGCGATCACCTGGGCGATTACCCATTTTCATCTCTACGTAGCGGGCAAAGAGTTTAAGGTCATTACTGGTCACAAACCCCTGGTGACCATTTTCAACAAGCCGCTCATCCAAGCGCCAGTAAGGATCGAGCGACGGTTGCTGAAGCTGAAACAATATGACTACACTGTCGAGTACCGTCCTGGGAAAAACAACCCAGCCGACGACTACTCTCGATATCCCGTGGTCAAGAAAGTCACGACAACCTCAGCAGCGGCGGTTATGCCAAGGTTTAAAGACGGATAACGGCCCGCCGTTCAATGGCGCCGAATTCACGAAGTTCTCGCAACGCATGAACTTTCGCCATCGCAATGTGACGCCGCTATGGCCGCAGGCAAATGGTGGAGTAGAGCGATTCATGCGGATGCTCAAGAAAGCTCTTCGCTGCGCAGTAGCACAAGGGGCTCAGTGGAAACAACGAGTCTCCAACTTTCTAATGGATTACCAGACGGCGCCAAACCCGAGCACCGGAATACCACCCGGAACGTTACTTTTCGGTAGACCAACGAGAATGAAGCTGCCTCAACTTCCGGTCATGCCATCGGACGATAAAATAAGAAAGCGCGCCAGCTCCTACAAAGCTAAGGTGAAAAGGCAAGTGGACAAGCGCTCACAGCACGCGACTATTCAAGTCGGCGACACCGTCTTCCTCAAGCGGGACCGAATGATCAGCTAGCTACAGACCCCATTCGAAACTAGCCCATTCAAGGTCATCAGAGTGAATGGAACGATGACCACCGCGCAAAACGAACGAAGGCACGTAACCAGGAATGTCAACTATTTCAGAAAATATCAAGGCAACGTGAGCTCGGAGCTAAATTTACGATTAACTAGACTTGTCAACACCAGACAACCAAATTTGGCCAAAAGATACTACTTTTTCAAGTAGTCGAGATCAGGAGCTAACATCGAACACAGAAGATGTGATTCTCTTTCACGATGTAGGCCACATGGAATTCGGCAACCAATTGGGCAAAGTTCGTATATCGAAGTCGCTGAGGGTAGAAATCATAAAGCTGGGATCGAAGTGCTTCCAAAACAGTGACGGACCTTCCTTCCTACGGGAAATCGTTCAATGAACGGAAAATTGTTCAAAAGAAGGTTGGGGAGTGAAAACAGTTAAGTCTGGCGATCTTGGCTGGTTTATTCACTAGAAAAGAAGGCAGCTTTTTGTTTATGCTGCTTGCTGTTTTCAAAAACTGACAGTCAATCCATACTGGAACAGGAAAGCGGTTTCAGTCACTGGAAGGCACCTGCGAGGCTTACCCTACACGAAAACTCACAGAATCATCGCCTTTGTGTGAAGTGTGACCGCACCCTAAGTGGACTATGTGCGCGCAGTAGTGAGCAAAAAAAAAAAACGGCTGGGGACAGCGCGCTTAATATGGAACGGGCATGTCCAGCCAAGCGCCAAACTCCTTCCGCGGGGTTGTGCTTTTGCCAACTGTCAAGGCAAGCGGGGATAAGACAACCCGTTTTAAAGGGCAATAGACACCAAAAAAACAACTTTGTCTTATAAAAAAGAGCAAAAAATCTAGTTCCCGGATGTATGTTTATTTTTCTCAAGTGCGAAATAATAACGAAGATATTTAAGAAAAACGAAATCTGAAATTAAAATCTTGGCTTTTTGCTATTGGCTGAGCGCGGTCACGTGGCTCTATAACGTAGATGCGGTGCACAACAACTCCGTGGCGCACCGCAGACCTGTGTTTTGGTTGTGTAAAACGTTCCTAAAAAAGTGAAATGGCAGAATTTGCAGACGAATTTAGTTATTCAGAAGGAAACCACATCACAGAGGACGAAGGGACGGATCAGGACCCCACATTTTCAATTCCCATGTTAGTTAGAAAGGATTGTGTTCAGGCATACCAGTTCGAGCCTTTCGAGCCTGAAAAGTCGGCAACGGAAGAGCCAAATTACATTGCGAGTGTTACAGTAACACGTTGTTTTGTAGCTGAAGAGTCTGCAGTGAGTATAGTTATTAAATTTTTCAAGTACAGTTTCAGTTTTTCGTAGTAGGAGAAACAGGTTGGACACAAGTTCTTGCGTGCAAAAAAGCCCTTATGGCTAACAAACAGCCCTTTTTAGGGCTTACAATTAATTCTGAAAATTGATTCCCGCTGACTTATTCGGAAATAGAGAACAACAAATTTTCTACAGGGTGAAGCCTTTTATTTCAGATTATTCAGTTTTTTTTACATATTTTATTAATTTATATTTATGTATCCCTACATCCGATCTTCCACTGATGTTATACCCGGAAGCAACAAAATAGTTATCGGTATGTTTATCTATCTTTTCTGGCAGCTTATTAGCAATTTTTCACTTTAAAATGAAGAAAACGAAGACGAAATCTAAGCGCACCGTGTAAAAGCAAGCGCCCGCAAGCCCCACTTCTCATGCTATGACCGCCAATGACGTCACGCTTTTCGTGGCGGGAAAATGTCAAAAATTTGTCAGTAAATATCTCAGGAACGACTGGTCAGAAAAAAATTGAAACAGAATTTTTTGTTCTTAGAATAATGTGTACTATATAAATTCATCGAAATCTCAATATGTGTTTTTGGTGTCCATTGCCCTTTAAGCACTGCCTGGGCATGCCCTCGCGCACTGTACAGCAGTGGTAAAAAAAACTATCCGGACAGGAGGCTCCTATGGCATTTTCCTTTCCTTTAACTGCTAGAATACGTGTCCTAGACAGGGTTGTGATCTCGAGACCAGGTCTCGGTCTCGAGAAAATCTGTAAAGTCTCGGTCTCGTCTCGGTCTCGAAAATTTTAGCCCCGTCTTGATCTCGATCTCGAAGGTCATAATCTCGAGACCTAGCTTTCATTACTTGAGACCTTAGGCGAAAAGATCTGATTTCCCGTAGCCCACCACATTTTGCCGACGTCGGGTTCACAACTGCTATTCAAGGCGAGGTGCCAATTGCCCCCAGAAGACACCTTGGTCAAGTTTTGTGCATGCGGTAAAGCTAAGAGAAAGGGAAATACAAAACTAGCGGAGTCTTGCAAAAGACCCCATCTCTGTGTTTTCCCTTGCATGTACACAAAATTGCCTTTTTAAGCCGGCGCATACAGGCCCGTATCCAGGATTTTGGTTCGGGGGGGGGGGGGGGG
>JAHZNP010002117.1:0-10825 GCA_020615345.1 Triops cancriformis | reverse complement strand
GCCGACTACAAGTTCATGTATGCCGACGTGGGCTCAAGTGGTCGTTGTAGCGATGGCGGTATCTGGAGGAGAAGCACGTTACGGCAAGCTATAGGTAAATAGGAGATATTGTATTCTTTCAATACAAACGATACGTTATAGAGGAAAACAAGCTTAGTATCCCTGAGAAAAATTCGCTGGTTGGTGTAAATCAAGAATTTAACTCTGTGATAGTTGGAGATCAAGCTTTTCCTTTCGACAGAGTTTTTGATGAGACCTTACCCAGGCAGGAATCTTTCAAAGGAAGAAAGAGTTTTTAACTACCGCTTATCCCGAGCTCGAAGAGTTTCCGAAAATGCATTTTGCATATTAGTCCATACGTTTCAAGTATGTCAGCTAGAATTTGTTTAGACGACAAGAACCACAGTTAACCCTTAACTTAAACTTCAATAGATCTATCGCCAACCGATGCGGCTGCAGCCAGAACACGTGAAGGATGTCGTATTAGCTTCCCTTGTGTTACACAATTATATCCGCTCTCAGAGTTCGATCGAGACCCCTAATCTGTTTGACAGAGAAGTGCAGAAAGGTATCGTAATACCAGGATCTTGGCGTTCGATAGGACCAGCAGTTGGACTTCAGGAAATAGGGAGAATTGGTTCGAACATGACATCGAAGCCTGCGAGAAGAGTTCGACAAGAACTGAAAGAATTTTTTTCCGGTCCAGGCAAACTACATTGGCAAGATAACTTTGTTTAAACTTGACTAATTGAAAAATGAGCTTTTTTTAGATTTGCACGTTTGTAACGACTTATGATTTTGACTTATGATTAACCCACAAGGAATTGTTATGGTGGAAGTCTATTTAATTTTTTAAAGTTGTAAAAGCAAGTATTCAGAAAATATACTAAAGAAGGACACATAAAATATGCTTTATTGAATCAAACCAAAGGACAAGGAAAAATGCAATAGCAGTTCAGTTGCAAGACGACTGGTGGCCCAAAATTAGTAGTTCATTCCATTGTAGGGTAAAGTTCGCGCGTAAGGTGTTGATAATTGATGAACTGGAGGCCTAAAAAGCAGATGTGTGAGTTCCATTTTCAGGCGGTCTTTCTCAGCTGGTGGTAAAATTCGAAGGCGAGCTGCCACCATGCACCCAAAAGCATCGTCTTCGTCGCTTTCCTTCTCTGGTTTGGTAAGATAATCTCCCATTTGTTTAAAAAGTTTGTTGCGCTCAGCCGCATTCTCAGCTGCGGTGGGTAATTATCGCTTTTTTGAAAGATCACTAACTTGACGTCGCTGACTTAGCGCGGAAGTGCCAAATACGTTGTCCGAGGTTTCAATGTCTACCTCTAAGTCTTCACGTTCATCACCTTCTGCCTCCTCATCGACCTGTTTGTTTAAAAGCTACAATTATGGCTAGGGATGTTTTTAAAAAAAAACATACTTCCTGCGAATCATCAAGAGTAGATATGTTTGTCTGTGGCATTTCTTTCTCCCGTAAAAAGAGGAGCGATTTAAAATGCACCCAAGAAACGTCAATTACTCCGCTAGCTCCTAAGAAAATTAATAAATATCAAATGTACCAGACACAGTAATCTTTACCTGCACCAGAAGCAGTTGTTACAGTATTCGCTCGACAAACGGAAAAGAAATAGTCCTTCATTCTTTTGAACTTTTCAAGAACTTCACTTTGTGTAAATTTGGAAATGCCTTCGCCAAGTCCTTCGTTAAAGTCGGTGCAAATTTCAAGCGACGCATTTGCCCGTAAATGTCTATTCTTGTGCTTTGCATTGGAAGCATCCCAAAGAACAGATCGCGGCTCAATAAGTTCTAGTAATCGTTTTTCCTGCTCTACAGTCCACTTTCTTCCAGGAGCCATTCTTTCCCTTACTAAAAAGTACTGGTTTTCGTGTTTAAATATCATTTAATGATTAAACGAGGGAAGTATGTGTTTCCTACTGGTATTGTTCAGTGAATTCTCGACTATTTATAACAGCTAGCGTAAAAGCATGAAAGTTTTAATATAAAACAACCGACTTTCTACAGAATGTGATGTTCCAAGTAACTTTCCATAATACCATTTTCTCAGTAAAGAAAGATATGGCTTTCGGATATTTTTGCATTTGAAAAAAAGTTAATGAATATCCGGGTATATATCCGCACAATGGGCGAAAGGTAGTTTCACAAAAAGAGTTTCTTCGCTGACTCGGATGTGAAACATCCACAAGAAGAATAGAAGAGAGCCGTTTACGTCTGATAATAAACAATTCTGTTCAATTCCATACATGGAAAATTCAAGTAGGCCTACTAGACAAGCATTATTTAAGGATGACACATTTCGATAAAAGCAAAATTGCTATTTTCTCATTAGTTTTCGCAAAATAGCACTACATAAGGCAGTTCTTATTCAGCAAAAATGACTGAACCTAGCTGACTGTAAGCGCTCCTTTTTGCTAGGGATAAGAGGTCTTAATTGGTCTCAGAGGCCACAAAATGCGAACACACGCACACACCGCAAGTTCAGGTCCGCAGAAACTCGCGGGAAAGTTTGCGCAGAAAATCGTGGTGTGTGCGGCCGCCTTAATACAATCCCAGACTAAAGAAATTATACCATTTTTCAAGCACCATCGAACTTCCCCGGGGGTCAACCTGCATACGAAGAACTTATACGTACAAGACAATTCTACGATGATTTGCTTGACCGTCAAATTGAAGACAGAATAGAATTCAGAGTGCAAAAACTTTTTCTCCGGGCTATGAATGGCCAAATATCAAGACGTTTTAGCCACAGAGCCTAATTCGATCTATATTTCCAGATGCCGGACTACTTTAAATGCTGCTACTGCAAAAAGCCATTTAAGGCAAGCGATACATTGCAACATACCGAACAATGCAAACAGCAACATCCGGAACTCCATTCAAAGATCTTAATTTGCCCATACACAAAATTAAATCACGTCCATCGCAAACAAATAGCAGAACACATATTAAATGGCCCCTTTGACATACTAGCGTCTCTGAAATATAGAACACCTTGCATTTCCATGAGCAACTTGCCGATATACCAGAAACTCCCTTACCCAACTGTTAATGTACCTAATGAACCAGAATCAAAAAACCCAGTCCGGAGGTATCAATCCCGGAAATTCTACAATATGTACAACCCGATCGTCCGGAAGATCCAATGTGGGATTAATATAGCAAAATGACAATGATTGTTCTTCTATAATGGGTTTATTACTTACTAGATTTCCCCTTAGGAAACCCCCTATGGTTGATGTATAACCGTAGTGACGATTGAGAAAATAAAATGGCTAATAGCTCATATTTATGGTTAATAGGGGACGTGAGTCCCGGGTCAGACCCGCCGCCACCTTGAGTCCGAGGGTAAGGAGGGACAGAAAGGTCAAAGGAGGGGTGGGAGGGAGGGGAAGATTGAGGTTCTGGATGGAGCGTTAACAAGCGACTGATGACCTAGCCCGAGAAACAGGGCTTTAAGTACCCTGGGCATATCCGTGTTGACCCGGAACCGTTCGCTACCTGCAAGCTTTCCCATCGAAAGGTGGAGAAAGGTCACGTAATACCTCTTACGTCTTACTCCCAGGTCAGCTAAAGACCTTTCACCAGCCTACGCCGGAGAAAGTTCCCAAACAAACCGTCGGTGCTTAACGACACGGCAGTTGCGCGAGTGGTGTCCCACTTTTCCGTCTATCAAACGTTTTTGACCCGCAATAAGGCTTCCTCACAGTGGCGTGGGACGTTAGCAATAGGACGGTTTGTTTGGGTCGTTTTAATCACGTGACTTTGTTAGAAGATGGAGAATTTTTCATTCAATTAAATTTTAAATACATTCTTTAAAAATTAAACCGCTTGTTCATTTATTATGACTCAGACATTTTCAGGTTGAATATTTCCTTCCAATTAAAGGAAGATGCTTTTCGAAATATCAAAGGTGGCTACGTTTTTACTACAATTATAATTACTTTATTAATATTATGATTTGTTGTCAAACCAAACTAGATTCTTCCTGCACTCGCTTGCACGGACACACCCGAACACTTCTGGTCCTAAATTGGTAAAGGGAGGAAAAGATAATCCAACAGTTTCTTCGAAATATTGTTTCCCATAATATTTGTATTGCGTTGCATTTACAAAGAACATATATTCAAAGAAAACAATCTTTTTCCTTAATTTCTCTTCTACGTGATTACCTCAGAAAGACTGAAGTTTTGTCCTGCATATTATGGCATAAACTTTTCAGTAGTACTGATTTCTCCAATGACAATATACCTTAAAATGTCAAAAACAAGCCACAAAAGTTTCATGTAATACTTCTTAATTTACTAAAACCTACACTTCAAAACGGCATGCAACTTTCCAGTAATAAAGGTGGTATTGTAATCGAAGCTAGATTTTGCGAAAGGCCTGTCCCTATGAATGTCACACTGGGTAAAAAGAAAATGGGACACCCCGACGTATGGAATTGTCATAAGCCGAAGCAAGCACGGTTAGTCCGGAAAAGTTGCAGAGACAGGCGTAGGCTACCCGACGGCTCGCTACACACATCTTTTGTAATTATTGTCAATTACGATCCCGGCTTCTTGAGAAACTTCATTTTGTCAATATACGCATAGACCAATGTGCACTAGCAGTCAAGATACATTAAAGCTCCAGAAATTACAGCGTATTTCAAGATCGGTAATTCCCAATGAAAATGAAGTCGCACGTCTCGATAAGGAATTTCGACCGACTCAATAAAAGTGTGTTTAAAACATTCCGAACATGACCAGTATAAAATGCAACCATGTAAAAATCGGTTTACCATCGAGAATAACCTAAAAGCATTATTGTAAGAATCTCCCATTTCGTAGATGAAAGCTTCTCGAGCTATAGGGTCTTTATTGCGTACATCTCTATTGCATACAGAATTTTGGTATTTGATTTTTTTACTCGTGTGTTGTTTGATGTGCGATGCGTACTAATTGACCAGTTCAGAAAACTTTTCATCAAACTAACCGCCAGGGGCGGACTGGCCCCCCAACGGCCAATGCGGATTTTTCCCCAGCCGGCCCCAATGAGCTGTGGAATCTTACTTAGTTCATAAACAAATAGATATAAAAGAAGCGAATGCGAACGTAATATATGAGACAAAGCATACTGGTTTGTTTTAAATCAGGTAACGGTGAACACACGAACAATTTACAATGAAAGTAGTTGATTCAATAAGCTTGAGCTCTGATGCGAAAAAATAAGAACTTCGTCAAACTTCGTTTCATCGAGTAAATCCCGTTCGACTCTCATTAAAATTATTGCTTCTGAATGGATCTGTGTTAAGTTAGCGCTTAAGCGAGTTGTCACTAGCTTGAGCTTACTACATGCACGCTCACATAAAACTTGAGTGAATGACAACGTAAGCGGGTACTCGTATACAGCGTACAGATTTTTATATGACGAAGCACACAAGTTGTACCTGAACAAACCTTGTGCACACACGCTTTATTTTCAATAGTGGACTGTGCTGTACACTATTTTTACCATGAAAATTTTGAAACTAAGGACAAAATAAAAAAGCCAATTATTTCATTTGGTAAAGAAGCTGATTTTTGTTTGCTTTTGGTCCTTCCTGGCCTTTTCGAGCTCAGCTGCTCGTTTTTTTCTTTTCGTTTGAGCGCAGCTTTTTCTAGCTGGCCTTTTCCCCTCTATGTTCACTGTATTGGTGTAAAAACGATGCCAAACTTGTTTATGTGAATAAAAGGAGGCAAGAAAAAGTTTAACTCAGTTTAGGAAATGGAGAGAGCCGTCTTGACTAGGCTACAACTTTTTGCCTACTGATTCATAAAGAGTTACGTGCGTAAAGCTCAGCTTCGAAGTTCTGTGATGGTCAAAGTTCGCAACACAACAAGAACTTGCCAGCTACGATAGAGGCCGGCGGCGAGGTAGGGAACCTTACCCTGAGAGCCAAACGTCTTATAAGTGTGTTTCCACTGCAAAGTTAACCCGTGTTAAGAACCAAAAGTAACACGGATCAGTTAACACGACTGTTTCCACTAGGCAAAGTCGTGTTACAAGTCGTGTTAGTCTCAGTTTCGTGTTACGAAGCTATTACGCAACGCCTTGAGAGGGGGTTACGTGCATAGTAAATAAACGCTCTTTTTATGAAGCTGTCCTTACCCTTTTACTTAAGTGTTTTCCAGAATATAGAAAGTAAATATACTATTGTATTTATAAATAATGCTTACGAGGACTATTTCTTACTTCCGTACTGCAAACATAGATTCATAATGAGTGACCCAAAGCGAAGACGGATCAACTGGGGAGCAGAAGAGACTAAGTTTTTAATAAGCATTTGGGGAGATACCGAAATGCAGGCCAAGTTTGACGGGATGGCAAGAAAAGAGCCCCTTTTTAAAGAATTGGAGACCAAGATGTCTCAGCATAATTTCCCACGTTCTTGGGAACAAATTCGAGAGAAAATTCGGAATTTGAAGCGGGAATACCGGGAATCCCTTAAGATTATTTCCGCAAGTGGCGCAGGCGACGCTGATAATTACGACAACCCGTTTTTTGAGGAGATGAACTTAGTGATGGGTAAACGTCCATCTTCAAACCCAATTGAAGTGTTGGATTCCGTGTCCCCAGATCCGTCCATGAACACATGTTCTACTCCCTCGGAAGAACTTTTTCAAGAAGTCCTAGTTCTTCCCGGTGATTCCGATGGTACTTAGTTTAGGCAATATATAGGAAGCTAATTTTGTATAAATATAGAAACGCCAAGCGAACAATCGCATCTTTCAGAAACTCCATCGCGTCCACGAAAGCAAAGAGACCAATTGGAAACGAAAGGCTTGGAAACTGTGCTCCAAAGTTTCCTTGAGCGAGATGCAGAATATCTGGAGCTGCAGCGTCAAATTTTGGTCAACTTGAACGAAAGGAAAGAGAAGGACGAGGCCTTGTGCGCGAAAGAGGAAGAACGTCATCAGAGAGAAGAGGAACGCCGTCAAAAAGAAGAAGAGCGGAGCAGAAAAGACGATGAAAGGAAAGACAGAATGTTAGAGTTGATGGCTATGATGGTTGGGAATTCAAGTGGCGACAAAAAGAGTGGTCGTGGAAAACGTAATTGATGAGCTCAGTTGTTTGTTGCTTTCTTGAAGTGCAATACAACATAAAATTTTCCAATTTACACTCTTCTTTATTGAAACATTCACTCATGTATTACATGTTTGAGCACAGAGCATCTCTAATAAGATTTGGTAAAGCGAAGGCTGGCCTATCATTAGGTTCGGGTTCTTCCGCGTTTGGTGGATCTATTGGTGCAAGTTGGAAACAGGAATCAAACAAGTCACCCTGCTCTTCACAGATGTTATGAAGAATGCAGCATGCGTAAATAACACGGTTTATTTTGTGAATGTTGGTATCGTTCCTCTTAAGGAGGCACCTCCAACGACCCTTGAGCTTCCCAAATGCCCGCTCAACACGGATTCTGTTACTGCTCAAAATAGTATTGAACCGCTCTCTTTCTTCGGTGATCTCGTGGGTTGGGTACGGTTTAATTAACCACGGAAGGAGGGGATATGCTGCATCTCCAATTATATAATATGGAACGTTTACACCATGGATCCTTTTGGTGTGATGTGGGAATAGGTTTTTCTGCTGGCCAAGCAGATAAAGCTTACTGTTCGCGAAGATCCTAGCATCGTGAACGGAGCCAGGCCAGCCAACGTTAATATTAATGAACCGTCCTTCAAAATCGACGACAGCTTGAAGAACAACTGTATAGCCCCCTTTTCGTACACCGTAATAGTCGCTCTTGAATTCACTGGGAGCCAGTATAGGGATGTGGGTCCCGTCTATTGCTCCAACGCATTGAGGCATCTTTTTTCGTTGGAAACTTGAAACGCTTTCTTCGAGCTTAGGGCCGTCAGGGATCTAGAGTTTCCCAAAAGAACAACTATACAATTGGAAGTTTCGTGAAAAGCACGCCATGCGGTGGTCCTGCCTATGCCAAATAAACTCCCGAGAGTTCGGGACTCAACGTTATTTCCGAGCCGACATAAAGTCAAGGCCATACGCTTTTCGCAAGAAACAGGAATACGGAAAGTGGTAGTTTTCTTGGTCAGTTTTTCATTTAAATGATCACAGAGGTAATTAAAGCTTCTACGCGTTACTCGTAAGTTCTCCTTCAATTCCTTGTCACTCCAAACGCGGTTCATTGTGCAAGTCCAAAATGTGTCCGATCGGGGAAATTTCCAAATTGATCTGCGGGTAGCTTTATTCGTCATAATTTTGCGAACCAAAGTAACGAGGAAGGCCATTCGTCTGCGACGGATTCCATTCAGATTCAAAAGTATTAGGAGAAGCTCTGTGTCGTCGTTCTCGCGCAGGTTATCCAGAGTAATGTTTGACAGAATTGTATTTGACGGACGATCTAATAATAACTATTAGCTAAAGCAAAATATTGTTATATAACTTTTTACAACGATAGGTCGATAGCACGTCCCATAAAAGTTTGTACATGAAGAGAAGCGTAAAGTTATCTTGCATGGCAAATTTTGTATTTCACTGTCTCTTTTTACAAGTTGGTTTTGTATTTGCGAGTTTGTAAACATTGTCGCAAAATATTACCTTATATTATCCGACTGGACGATATCAATAATCAATAGGTTGAGAAATTCGATATTAATCTTAACACGATATCTGTTTTACGTAGCAGTGGAAACGCGTGCAGGATCCCCACGTGTTACGGTTAACACCACACCAGGGTTAGGTTAGCAGTGGAAACACACTCTTATATTGGTGGTCCCTCTCTTATGTGGGTTGCGTCTTTACTTCGGTCATGGGTGGCTATAGCCTGACGCGGTCTTCCAGGTTGGGCTGAATGGTTTGTGTTATAAAACGAGGTTATCGGGAAGCCACAGTTCATAAACGTTCCCAGACTTATGAGCAACACCGCAGCCCATTCCCGGAATGCTGCAGGCCGCGCTAGTCTACAGTCCAAAACCTCTCCCTTCGATTTACGGTACTCAAAGACACATGTGTACATTCTCATTCAGATACTGTGAGGGGTCCAGCCCAAAAAAGTTTTCAGTTACGATTTCTGGCCACCGGCCCATGCGGAATTTTCCGCATTGCCGCATGGGCCAGTCCGCCCCTGCTAACCGCATACTAAAATGATATGCGCAATGTACGTAATAGAGACCTTATACCTTGAGAAGCTTTCAGCTACGAAAAAGGATATTCTTATAATAATGTTTTTTAAGGCTATTCTTGATTATAATCGGTAGAATATGAATCAATTGTATATTGGTGATATGCCCGGAATGTTTTTTCACACACTTTTATTCAGTCGCTCGAAACTCCTTATCGAGACGTGCGATTTCGTTTTCATTGGGAATTACCGCCCCTGAAATGCGCCGTAATTTCTGGAGCTTTGATGTATCTTGGTTGCTAGTGCACATTGGTTTATGCGTATATTGACAAAATGAAGTTTCTCAAGAAGCCGGGATCATAATTTCAATAATTACAAAAATGCGTGTAGCGAGCCGTCGGGAACCCTTCGCCTGTCTCTTCAACTTAGCCGGAGTAACAGTGCTTGCTTCGGCTTTTGACAATTCCGTACGTCGGGCTGTCACACTTTCTTTTTTTCCAGTATGACTTATTCATATGGACGGGCCTTTTGCAAAACTAGCTTCAATTACAATACCACCTTTATTACTGGAAAGTTACATGTCGTTTTGAAGTCTTGGGTTTAGTAAATTAGGGAGTAGTTATATGAAAAGATTGTGACTGGTTTTTGACATTTTAAGGTTTCTTTTCATTGGAGTAATCAGTATTACTGAAAAGTTAATGCCATAAGATGCAGGACAAAGCCTCAGTCTTTCTGAGGTAACGACGTAGACGACAGACAAGGAGAATTATTGTTTTCTTCGAATGCTTGTCATTTGTTAATGCAACGCAATACAAATAATATTGGAAACAATATTTCAAAGAAACTGTTGGGTTAGCTTCTTTCCCTTTACCAATTTGGGACCAAAACTATTTGGGTGTGGGTTCGTGGAAAGGATGAATGCAAGAGGAATCTAGTTTGATTTGGAAATTAATATTTTACTAATAAAATAATTATAATTGTATTGAAAACGCAGCCACCTTTGATGTTTGGAAAAGCGTCTTTCCTTTATCAGGAAGGAAATAATCTACCTGAAAATGTTTGAGTCATAATAAATAATAAAAAAGCCGTTTTAAAATTAAAAAATGTATTTAAAATTCAATTCAATGAAAAATACCCCTCCATCTTGTATACGAAATCACGTGATTTCGCTGTCCAAGCCTGCCTCAGACGTTTAAACTGACGTCAGGGGTTGAGGACGTAGTCGGTCTTGAACTGACACCGTTATCGTCCAAATTTGCCTCAGTTCCTTTCAGGGGGGTGACGGATCCGTCAGTTTGCACGACAGACCAAGTTGTTGAGAAGGAGCTACTCGTATGAAAAAAACTCCGGTTTCTTTCCTGTGAATCTTCATCCAAACCTTAACTATACGTTAATTTGACGGCAACTTCTAACGTTAGATTCCAATAAAACTTGAGTTTACTGGAGTATACATGCGGTGTTTTGGGAACGAAGTTTTACTTGAATTCATTGTAGAAACCACTTCGAGTAAAACTTCAGTTTACTCTTGCAAAACATATTCAAATATGGAGTACATTTGAGTTTAGTTGATACGCACACTCAAGTTACATTACATTAAAACCGTAAATTGTATGAAGTTATAAAGCACATAATTGGAATGTTATTGATGTTATATTTAAATTTGTAGAAAAGGTTTTGGTTGGTAAAATCAAACTTTGC
>JAHZNP010002116.1:0-10827 GCA_020615345.1 Triops cancriformis | reverse complement strand
GGTAGAAAGACAATTTCAACACGTTCTTGTTTTTCCCGTACAGTAATGTCGCTATAACGTACGCACACGCATAAGACCGAAAATGCATCCGTCATAGCAGATTGTCGTAATAAGCCAGGTAGTTAGTATGCATTTTTTTAATAGGCCCGGGAACTGTGGTCCTTGTACCTTGTCCTTGATCATGTCTACATTTATATAACTACGGTAGTAGACTGGCTATTGTGGAAAAGTGGCGAGGTGCCACCTGCGCTGGCCCTAAAAAGTCCGTGTTTTCGCCAGTGTCCAAAAAAGCCGTTTCTTTCATAGTTTTATTAAATATTATTTTACGACGAGCCAACGAAGAAGAGAAAGTGTGCAGTGGAGCTTTCGTGGTAGAATAGATTCCTTTTTGCGACAGCGGTACGCCATTATGTAGTCACGTGTTTAATTCTGAAAATCATATAAGTGCAATCTTTCGTCCAGTTTCTTGTTGCCATTCGTCTTTGTAATGGAAACACATGTTTGTATAGAATATCATAACCTATAATGGATATACATGTTATACAACTTTAGTCTACCTACACGTTTCAATTGAATTCCTCAAGGTTTAGACCATGCTGAACCTTCGTTAGAAAGAAAATGAACACTGGTACTATGCACGGTTTATTCGTCTCCCAAATCGACGAAGAATTCATGAACATTCAAAGACGGTAGCTGGTGTTCGATTTATCTCCTCCTGTTCCGTCGAGATTTGCGTTCTTTCGGCAGCTGTGTGTCTTCGAGGAAGGAAAAATTCCAAAATTTGGCTAGGCTCTCATGCGAAGTTGACACCGACTATTGGCCGCAGGACGAAATATCAAACGTTCGATCGGAAACCCGTTACGGTGTCCCAGTACACCAAAATACTAATGTGGAAAGCTTCGCGTAACCCCAAAAGCACAAATAAATAGTCTCAAACATCCCCTCATGAAGTTTAGTAGAACATGAGTAATTAAATTAGGCAAATTAAATGGAATTTAACGCAATTCACGGCAATCGGGGACAAGGGAACCCTTCCTATTTCTCAGCGAATATTTGTGAGGAATTTATTGAACTAATTGTAAAAGAGGTGCTTATCAATGTATCGAGGTATCGAGGTATTATTCAATTAGTGTTGACTCGACTCCTGACATCGCACACACCGACCAACTGACATTTACGATCAGGTATATTCAAGGATGTGAGCCAGTTGAGCGCTTTCTGAAATTCATCCCTATATTTTCTCATGGAGCGAAAAAATTTGGCCGACACGGTTTTAGATTTTCTCAACGAGAACAAGATCCAACTCGCAAATTGCCGAGGCCAGTCATACGACAATGCCTCTAACATATCTGGTCGTTACACAGGTTTGCAGGCACGTATTAAAAAACTCAATGAATTCGCCATCTATGTTCCTTGTGCTGGGCATAGCCTAAATTGGGTTGGTGTGAAAGCGGCGGAGTCTTGCCTCCAGACTGTAACATTCTTCGATTTTGTTCAGCGAGTTTATTCCTTTTTCTCTGCTTCGACTTATCGATGGAGCATTTTGTTCACCTCATTAGGAAAAGATCTTTCGGTTAAACGCCTGTCAGACACAAGATGGTCGGCACATTACGATGCAGTGCGCGCTCTGTACTTAGGCTTTGAAAAAATCAAGCATGCGCTAGATGCTTTGTCTGTTGACGCCGAACAGGACCAAAGTGCAAAGCTAGAGGCAGGGGGGTTAAGCAAAAGAATGGAGCACTTGGAAACAGTTTTTTTCACCATTTTTTGGCACGATACTCTGGAAAGAGTGAACAAAACGAGTAAGGTTCTGCAGTCAAGTGACGTGAACATACTTACTGCAATGAACCTTCTAGAATCTCTGAAGAAGTACCTGCAAGATGTCAGGAAGGACTTCGATGGTTACGAAATGAAGGCCAGGAGCAAATGCCCAGACTCGAGTTATAGCTCTTCTCATAAACGTACTTGAAAGAGAAGCGTCACCCTGACGAGGTATGATGGACCAGAAGAGGAGGCCTATCTCAGTGTAACTGAAAAGTTCAAGGTGGAAGCATTTCTTCCTGTTATTGACTCTTTAATGTCTGAAATCGTCAAACGTTCAGAGGCTTATTCACGGATAGGAAACACGTTTTCGTTCTTCTGTGAATTATCAACGATTGCTTCTGACAAATTAAGGAAGAAATGTAACCACTTGGCAAATGTGTACCACGATGACCTTGATGCTGAGGATCTGTACAATGAATGCATTCAGTTTAAACACTTTACAGGCGCTGGTGAAAGTAGTGAAGCTTTGTCCGCATTGTATAGGAAAATTATTTCGGAGAAACTGGGGGCAGTATTTCCAAACATTGAAATTGCACTGAGTGTTTAGGTGCATGATGGTCACCAACTGTACTGGAGAACGTTTTTTTTCCAGGCTGAAACTGATAAAAAATCCAGCACAGGAGTACTATGGGGCAGGAGCGCTTGAATAATCTGTCATTAATATGCATGGAAAGTGACATATTGAATAGTATTGACTTCAGCTTAGTCATTGATAAGTTCATTGCGAAAAATGTCGAAAATTTTCTTAAAGTTTTTACATTATTCGCTTCTGTGCATGTATTATTGAGTGCAATCCAAATGCAGTTATATCCATATTCAGTAACATCTAATTCACTTCCCTGTGCACGTATTATTGATTGAAGTCCGAATATAGTTACATCCAAATTTTGTAAAAATTTATTCTAGCGATAATTTCCAATTGAGGGCCCAATTTCAAACTTGGCCCAGGGGCCCGCGGGGGTGTTAAGACGGCCCTGATTTAACGCAACTTGGTTTGAAAATGAAACTGCGTTAGAAAACTTGACCTCGTTTTACGCGTGTTTTATGGCTCGAGTAGTGTATTTTTTATTCATTGTTATGCATATTAGGTTTTTTATGCATTTCCAAAATTTGGAAAAGAAGCGACATGAATAATCAAAAATTCCCAAATCCTCCCCCGTTACTCAAGATCGCGCTTGCAATTTTTTTGCAATTCGTCTTCATCCGTTATCAGTGGTAAAATGAGTGCTGGACCACATGTTCGAGCTTCTGGAAATCTCTCCGGATCAGCAAACTCCAGAGTAATGGAAAGCTTACCGGCTGGCATGTTTCCGTACCCAGTGCAGAACATCAAGAGACTCCAATGAGAACGGAGCAATCCCACAGGCAGCGTTCGTCAAAACGAGGTAAAGTGCGGAGACCGTTTGTATTTCTAATGCTTTCACGTTGGAGCCATCCACAGAATATAGTGGTTGAAGCATTTCGTAAAATGCTTCCGCGGTCAACGGGATATCTACGTAGGTCAGGCTGGCAGCCAATTCTACTCGGGTCTTCATTGTCTAGACGTGTATTAAGTTATGGCAGAGAAGACAAATAGAAAAATGTTATTTTGTATGTACAACATTTCTTACCTCCGTCAAACTATAGAAGTCCAACCCTTGTTTTATGCCCGGCAGCGCACCAAGTCGGCTGGTAATAGTGTATTCAAGTGCGAGATCTTTGCAGTGCTCTTTTTTGGGATGACCAAAAATATCCCGTTTAGACATTTCAATTCTAACAGCAGCTTCTTCTGAGCTATCAGCTTGATCTTCGTAAACCTTCGTATAAAAAACGCCAACTTAAGGCCTCTGATTTTGAATTCAGCGCTACAAGTAGATGGCGGTAGCGACTGAATGGCCTATTTATGGCGATTTCCATTGGCAACACTGGTGCGCACTGCATTTTTGAAACACAGCAGTATAGTGTGCTTCCAAAACTTCAGTTTTTCAAAGACACTATATCGCTGTGTTTAAAAATTCAGTGCTCACCAATGTTGCCAATGGAAATCGGCATTAGTTTTGGTTAAACCCAAATAGCGCACAGTGGTCAAAGTGGCCTCACCGACGTCAAAACAACGATCTCTCGATGTCGTCGATTTTGCCTCGACCATTGTTTGCTACTTGGGAAGAAAGACAAGAAAGAAAATCTAGAGTGAAAATTTCTTCAAATTGTGCGCTACTATCGTACGGTTATGCATTACATTTTCCGGGCTTAAGTGCTCTAAGTGTTTAATACACAAACCTTGTTATGTAAGAATTAAATAAGCCAAGTTTTTCCTACGTTAATTCCAAGTTTTTCTTTCCCTAGCGTTCAGTTACTAGCTACACGTGTTCATTCATTTTTCGCTGTTTTAGGATGCAGAGCCGGAGTTAATTTGTTCCACAAGTATGGGCGACAATGAAGCCAAGTTGAAATGCGATTACTGCATTTACAGTAACTCGAATAGTGCCTCTAAATGCACAATGTGTCGCGCTCCGCGCCCACCGCTGCTCATCGAGACTCACTACGTTTATCCCGAATGTAGTCAAGCAAGTCAAAGCGATCAAAACCATTTATAATTTACTATTATACGTCATTTTTTCCCTTTTCATTCGTGGTATGTCCAAAGGGTAACTAATGTCTAAGCGATTTCAGTAGAAATGGAGAAGTAATTTTCCCTACGAGTGTGTAGGTTTAAATCTTCCCAGCAAGAAAAAAATAGGTTAAATAAAGTTAAGTTAGGTACGACTAGCTTGAGGTTATGTTAGTTAAAATAAGCTCGGTTAGTCAAGGTTGTGTCTAGGTTAGGTTTACTGAAGTTTGGTTAATCTAATTCAAGGTTAGGTTTAGTAAAAGTCGTTTAGCCAAATTTGAAGTAGGTCATGTAAAAATAATTCAATTTTTCTATAATTTTAAGTTAGACCTGCACAAGTTAAGTCGATCTACTTTACGATTATGTTATGTTTAATGAAGCTTCTGTTCGCTTAAAGCGTAAGGCATATCTTCTTTAAATATTTTACTTTATTTTATATAAGTTGATACCTTTAAGAGGGAGTTTCTTAACAACGGGTCATCTATGGCCTCGCAGAGCTTCGAAAAAGGCAATGACCTTGCCGCGTCCATTCCACCAAATTTTTGAGTTTTTGAAATTGGCGTCCAAGCAAGGCTACAGCAATTCCTTGACGGACTCGAAAAGAGTTCCACGCATAAAAAACATCTCCGAACTGTTCGCTTCTTAACACATTTCTGAGTTGGCTTTGCAACCCTTGCATGTCTTGGCTCCAGCAAGTTTGGGGTGCTCTGAGGACCAAGCGTCTTATGCTTCAACCTCTATTGCGAGGGTGTCGGGTTTCCTTCGTGTTTGCTGGGAACTTTCCTCAGCACGTGAACTTTACGAAGCCGGGATCACTTGGTATAGGCCTATAGAGGGCTGTCGCCGTCTTGTGCTATTCTGTCGTTTATAAGTCTAAAAGACCAATCCCGGTTATCTCCTCCCCACCTTCTTGCATTTTTGCTTCAGTTTCTTGTGCACCCCATTTTGTCTTGCTTTAATTTAGGACTGAAGGTGGAGGTGACCCTGATTTATGAAATTTTTTCCAAACCATTCACTCTCGCGTATTTGCATTATTTCTTTAATCTTTTTTTTTAAATCGCAAACATCTTTATCAAAGAGTACCACACATTAATGTGGACATTGACATTGAATCATCACGCTTAGCCTTCCATTCTCTTCCTATGTTGTAGTACAACTGCTGAAGTCCAAGAGCAACAATCCTTCCTTGAACATACTTCAGAATACATAATCTGCAAGTTTTCTTGAACATATTTAAAGCAATAAAGATTTACATTTGCATACTTTTGCAAATCGACAACCTACAACTCAAATGTTGTTCGCGTCATTCAAAATTTGAAGTATTGCTTGATAACGCGCAGCATTAACACCAACTGCGCTTTTTATTCTTTTAACCTCATCAACTTGGTCCCGCGACAACCTATAAGTTGGAGTTTCAACCATGACGTGGGGTAGGTGGTTTCCAGCTTGATACGCTGCCCCGTCCAACTGCCTTTGTAGCTCTTGAACGTTCGTCGAAAAATTTTCAGAACGTCTATCATAAAATCGCTGGACAGACGAATATCGGGCGTTCTCTGGAGCCATCATCCCAACAATAAACCGTTGATACGGAGTTTGGCCACTGGCAGTGCGCATCGGGTGGTCGTTGTGAGCGTGTTTCCAGATATAAAGATCTTCGTTGATGGAATCCATGTAGGCGAGATGCAAAGCTTGAATGTGGATCATCGAATCAACGTTCAAGAAACCCGAGCGCTCGAAATCTTCAAACATAATACGATATTTCGATAACTCTTTGGTGTGAACGTCCCTCCAGAGACGTTCAATTCGCACGTTGTGGACGCTTCGTCCTGTAATGAAGTGATTTCCTGTAGTGCCTAACAGCGTTTACATGAAACAGCGTATAAGCAGCAATTCCCCACCGTTGTCCGCTCGTACTCTGGTCGACAGACCGCATTCACTCACACCGGTCAAAAATGACTGAATGTAGTTATAGCTCTGTTATTATCGGAAACGGATAGATAGGTTACATAACTAGTACACCCATCTATACCTCCGGTAACAGCAAATCGCCACCTACATGAAAATATACATGTATTAGCATACACACACTCGTATTCTATGTATTTTTTTACCTGATTAGCGCATGGTTCGTGTCAACGTGCCAGAGTTGGTTCGGACACGCTACGTAATAAGATCTTCGTGGAATGGCAAGTGCCCACCTCCTCGCCGTTCCTTCGGGGTCCACTGTCCGTAATGCTTGAGCAACACGTGACCGTTGGACGTTGAGTGGTTGCTGACCTCAAGTTCCGAATCGCAAAAGGCTTCGCATCTCGCGGTAACCAGTGTTCGGGAATTGCGTGCTGATATTTCGCACTGCGTCTTGCAGATTCTCTTGCGAAATAATGTCAAACGGCCGTCGTACCTAGAAGTAGGTTATTATTCAACCAGTAAATGCCTAAAACCTGTAGCCTTACCAAACACCGTTCTCCTGTAATCTTCGGCGCAAGGTACGGGCAGATACTGGATAGCCAAGAATTCTTCTATCTGCTATCTGCGTTGTATGCAAGCCAGAGTTAACAAGAAACTGTACAGTCGTCAGGTCAATATCAATACGAGGTCAGTGTCTTTCTCCGTTGCGAATAGTTGGAACAGGAGCAATCTGCGGCTCCTCATTGTCATGAAACGAAGCTCCGCGTTGTAATGCTATGTCTGTTAATGAAAAATAGCTTTTAGGTCTGCATACGCTATTCGGCTGATGTTACCTAAGCTTTCCAAAACTTCCTCGTAACCAGGGTTTTCTGGGCTGAATGTTCGTGTAAAATTTAAACGAGCCGGGCGGAGGGTTCTAACTACCTCGTCTCTCGAAAGTGTTCTATTGCGTAACCTAAGCGTAATATAAAGGATTGATTTTACCCTATTCATGGTTAATATGAAAGAATTTATTGTATTTATAATTGTAATTTAATACCCGGCTTCAACTTGAGAAACTGTGGAAATTATCCTATCAAGCACTAGATTAGAAGAACGTTGATTTTGCCTTTGATTCCTACGCCCTAACCGCGGCATTTTTACGAAGCTTACACAGCACACAATCACACACAAAATCAGTATTCGAGAGCGAATCAGATTTCAGTGCACTTTCCAAACTCAACAGCAAGATCAACGCTAGCGATTAATGTGACGGTTGGCTGTAACTTTACTGGCGAAGACGCAACGCGATTATAGTTCAACGTTACCCAAAGCAAGGTACATTCCTTGGCCGGTGGCGTGGGGAAGCCAGCGTTTTTCTTCGAAGCGCGCCGTCTTATGACAATATGTCAATATGACACTGCCTCAGGAAGCGAACATGTTAAGTAATGTTTATTGCTACTTTGTAGGTTAACGCATCTATTTTAAGACGTCGATTTTTTATATAAAGTTGCATCGTATTTATGTTTGCATAAACAGATATATTGAATGCTATAATTCTATTTTAGCCGTGTGACTGTCAGAAACTGTAGGCAGTAACTATCATTTGCTTGTACGTCCACACACACACACGTATACAGTATATAGAGATTAATTCCACCACCACCACCACGGAATATTTGAGCCCCCGAAGAAAATCCTCGATACGCCCTAGTATATATAAATTATACGTATTTCTGCATATAGTTGGAAATCTCTTATCTCTATCATTTTTGGCGTTTAAAAATGTATTGTATTAAGTGACATGTCATTTAAGAATACAGCTTCTGAAATTAATGATTCTATGATAAGGAGTTTTGTTTTACCATGTTAGAGATCTGTAATGTAATTTCTTCTTTTAATGTCACGGAATACAATGAGTTATGGAACAATTATGAATATTACAATAATTATTATGAAATCCTGAGCAAGCATTGACAAAGGGACAAAATCGTTCCATGAATTCGTTGTAAACGAAGAAAAAATCCTAGAACGAGTCACTGTATTGGAAAGCGTCACTTGACCAACATCAGAATAGTAGCAAATGTTACCTTCGTATAAATAAGCAAACAGAGAAGTGCTTATGTCACATCTTTCGTTCGGTTTTAATTACATTTCGCGCACGCACCACACGGGGCGTAAACAGGCCGAAGGCCAAGAGCCCTATGGCCCTGTCCACAGGTCCTTATGCTTGTGTTTATGTAGGATTGATTGTTAGGTTCGAAAAATACTGCAAAAATAATTCATCTCGATTATTTACGAATGATTCCAGGTCGAGTACCCGACGGCTTCTCGGACAAAATTGGAGTCCCTTTAGCAGGAGAACTTCATGAAATCCTCCACGCCTGGATGTCGTGCCCCGCATCAAAAGCTCTAGTCGATTTGACGATCCAGTGTATTAGATCTACCTTTCGGAGCGAACGTGACCTAGAAGCCTGCATTCAAGCACTTTTAGGTAAGCTTAAAACTTGTCGGAAAAGTCAACCGCGGTCTGAATTCTTTACATTTTAATATTTCAGTTTTTCACAAAATAAATTTTTTAATAAAAGATCAAACGTTAAATTCAATTTTTTAAAATAAGAAAATTGACAAACGTCTACATTACAGAAACGTCAGTTGAAGTCAGTTCATATTTTGATTGGGTAGTAGCCCACATTGGTGGCTATTTCCCGCACGACAGTCATTCACCAAGTAATGTGGCATGGACTACTGGATTTTGCTGCATCCAAACCTGAAAATCTTGCATCTTTTCGCTTCCGGAAAGAGCCCCAAAGTAGTCTCCGTTGTAGGGATTCTGTCTCACCTGGCTGATAACTATGGTCAACACGTCAAATGCCCAGGAGAAGAACTTTTTAACGTACATAGAGATCAAATACCTCTGAACAGTAAATCCAAGCGCTTTGTCTAATGTGTTTACTTTAGTGGAGTTAGTCCACCAGTCAACTTAGTGAAGAGCAAATTGCCACAGTTCCTTTTCTGCCTCATCTCTGCTGCTCATCACCCGTTTTGTGGAACCGCCTGACGCAAAACGTG
Source organism: Triops cancriformis (assembly GCA_020615345.1). Classification (NCBI taxonomy): domain Eukaryota; kingdom Metazoa; phylum Arthropoda; class Branchiopoda; order Notostraca; family Triopsidae; genus Triops; species Triops cancriformis. The sequence continues at coordinate 1,454 of JAHZNP010002116.1, read as the reverse complement.
TCTGATTTGCGTAAGCTCAGCTATATTAATCGTATTCTTCTCATGACAAATTTTACATTTTCAGTCGCCGTTTTAGTTCTGCAGACATTCATGGAACGATTTCCCGTTTGGCTGTCTCGCTATTCGAACGAAAATTGAAACTTGCTTCACATGCTGCTTCACATTACTATTCGCAGTGAAATGGGGGTGGCAAGACAATTTTCAAAGCCTTGAAGGACGCATCCAGTACTGGGGATGTGCAAGTCCCTTCTCAAGGCAAGCTTCTAAATGCCACGTATTTCGGTATTCTCATACTTTAACTATTTGTTAAATTGATTTTTGTAGTTTTCTTTGTTTATTTGCTGTGTATTATTTTTGTTCATTATTTTCTTTATATTTTTTTCGTTTTTCGGATTTTTTTTGTCTTATAGAACATGACATGATTTTTAACTTTTATTACTTTTTTTCTTTCTTTTCTTTTTGTTATTTTTACAGAAAACTTTTTATTTGATGTCGCCCATTTGGAAACTTCGGGGATGTTTGAGACTATTTATTTGTGCTTTTGGGGTTACGCGAAGCTTTCCACATTAGTATTTGGGTATAGTGGGACACCGTAACGGGTTTCCGATCGAACGTTTGATATGTCGTCCTGCGGCCAATAGTCAGTGTCAACTTCGCATGAGAGCCTAGCCAAATTTTGGAATTTGTCCTTCCTCAAAGACATGCAGCTGCCGAAAGAACGCAAATCTCGACGGAACAGGAGGAGATAAATCGAACACCAGCTACCGTCTTTGAATGTTCATGAATTCTTCGTCGATTTGGGAGACGAAAAAACCGTGTACAGTACCAGTGTTCATTTTCTTTCTAACGAAGGTTTAGCCTGGTCTAAACCTTGAGGAATTCAATTGAAACGTGTAGGTAGACTAAAGTTGTATAACATTTATATCCATTATAGGTTATGATATTCTATACAAACATGTGTTTCCATTACAAAGACGAATGGCAACAAGAAACTGGACGAAAGATTGCACTTATATGATTTTCAGAATTAAACACGTGACTACATAATGGCGTACCGCTGTCGCAAAAAGGAATCTATTCTACCACGAAAGCTCCACTGCACACTTTCTCTTCTTCGTTGGCTCGTCGTAAAATAATATTTAATAAAACTATGAAAGAAACGGCTTTTTTGGACACTGGCGAAAACACGGACTTTTTAGGGCCAGCGCAGGTGGCACCTCGCCACTTTTCCACAATAGCCAGTCTACTACCGTAGTTATATAAATGTAGACATGATCAAGGACAAGGTACAAGGACCACAGTTCCCGGGCCTATTAAAAAAATGCATACTAACTACCTGGCTTATTACGACAATCTGCTATGACGGATGCATTTTCGGTCTTATGCGTGTGCGTACGTTATAGCGACATTACTGTACGGGAAAAACAAGAACGTGTTGAAATTGTCTTTCTACC
>JAHZNP010002115.1:0-10831 GCA_020615345.1 Triops cancriformis | reverse complement strand
TCTCGCCGCGGCTCAAGAAGGTGCTGCGGAAAGGATTGCTGAAAGCGGCGAAGACGACAGGGGCGTGGTTGTTGACGGGTGGGTTGAACACGGGCGTGACGAGACACGTAGGCGACGCGTTGGTGTCGGAGCGCTCGCCGCGGTTGCGGGGAGGGAGGGTAGTTTCCATTGGGGTGGCACCATGGGGCGTGGTCGAGAATCGGGGATCGTTAATTAACTCAGCGACGGGTACAGGAGCCGGGACTGGGGCAGGGACCCCGGGTGGAGGAGGAGCAGGGGCGGTTCCGTATTTGGCAATCGACCAACCGCGTTCTAAGTTAGCGGTACTCAATCCTCGACACGCCTACTTCTTGCTGGTGGACAACGGTACAGTAGGGCGATATGGGGCGGAGATTGCGTTACGCCGTCGTTTGGAAAAGTACATCTCAAGTCAGCGGCTCTCATCCAGTGAGTGAACTTTGTCCGAATGGAATTAGTTTATTCGACTCGAGAACGAAAAGTTTTTGAGCAGATCTTTACTCGCATGTACTCTTTACGACAGGAACGTATTGCAGCATCCCGATCGTGTGTCTGGTCATCGAGGGTGGCATGAACACCATCCGTACAGTTATTGAGTACGTCACCGATTCGCCGCCTGTTCCCGTGGTCGTAGTCGAAGGCTCAGGACGCGCTGCTGATCTGCTCGCCTTTGCGCACCGTTACATGGGCGAGAATGGCGACTCAAGTCTTCTCGAATCCTTGAAAGATCAACTAGTGGCGACGCTCGAACGCACATTCCACATCGACCAACCCACGGCGCTCAAGCTATTTTCAGAGCTAGTGGAATGCGTCCGCAAGAAAAACCTAATTACCGTCTTCCGTCTCTCCGGGGCTGGCATTGACACCGGCTCCGGCTTGTTAGCCGGTTTGGGATGCCCGACCGAATCACATACCGAGGCCGAGTTGCTCGAACGTGGCGACTATGCTGGCCAAGAGCTAGATGCCGCTATTTTGTCTGCCCTCTTCCGATCCCATCACTTGTCTGCGCCCGAACAGCTCAGCCTAGCCTTAGCCTGGAACCGAGTCGACATGGCCCGTTCGGAAATCTTTGTCTATGGTCAGGAATGGCCTGACGGTGCGCTGGATGAAGCCATGATGGAAGCGTTGGTAAAGAATCGCGTCGAGTTCGTCCAACTCCTGCTGGAACAAGGTGTTACCATGGCAAAATTCCTCACGATCCCGCGGCTTGAAGAGCTGTATAATAGCAAACAAGGACCTGCCAATACTCTCCGGTACCTCGTTAGGGACGTCAGACCCCATATGCCTCGAGGGTATGACTACACGTTAGTCGACATTGGCCTGGTGATCAACAAACTAGTGGGTGGAGCATTCCGGTAAGTCTTTCATTCCTTGTGCAAGAATAGGTTTTAAAATTAGTATTGAATAAAATCTCTAGAATCTCGATGTTAGGTCCAACTACACGCGTCGCAAATTTCGTTTACTCTACTACCGTACCATGAAACGGCGCTTGCTGCCTAATCCCAGTCACGCCATCATGCGCGTTTATAGCAGTCACGTCTTGCGCAGAAATAATTCCACAATTGAAGCCAGTCTTCCAGCCGAATCGTCAGAAGATCCCGTTTTTCCTATGCCTTTCAACGAACTCTTTGTAAGTTTGTACGCGGAAACCTTCTTCTGGTAACCTAGAAGACCAATCATAGTATTTGTTATTATCTATGAGTTATTCTTACTTTAAACAATTGTTCATTAGTTTTATTACCAGTGTTGTTATTTTAATTAGCAGTAGTAGTATTTTTACTATTAGTATTGTTATCTTTACTATTAGTAGTAGTATTTTTACTATTAGTTTTAATTATTGTCATTTATGGATTCGTATTATTTTTCATGAATGCATTATTTTCTTACCAAGGTCTGGGCTGTTTTGACGAAAAGAGCGGCCATGGCAGCGCTCATGTGGTCGCACGGCGAAGAAGCCCTAGCTAAGGCATTGGTTGCGTGCAAACTATACGGTGCAATGGCCCGCGAAGCAGCGGAAGATGACCTCGAGGTCGAAATTTACAACGAACTCCGTACCTGTGCTACGGAGTTTGAAACCAGGGCCCTCGAGTTGCTCGACTACTGCTACCGGCAGGACGATGACTTGACCGGCCAGCTCCTTACCTGCCAATTAACCAATTGGAGTGGCCAAACCTGCTTAGGCTTAGCCTTTGCGTGCCAACACCGTTCCTTGATCGCCCATCCTTGCGCTCAGCTCATCTTGGCCGACTTATGGATGGGTGGCCTGCGCACGCGACGGTCCACTAACCTAAAAGTCCTGCTGTCGCTCTTCTTTCCACCGCTTATCCTCTATCTCGAGTTCAAATCCAAGGAAGAACTCCAACTCATGCCCCAAACCGAAGAAGAACACTTGTTCGAGCTTCAGGAGCACCGCCATCGCCAAGAAATACATGTCGCCAGCTCTTCGGCGGCTTCCTCCAACACTGCGTTAGATGACGATCGAGAAGAATTTGGCATGTTGAGCCACAAAATTAGCATGGATGCCAACGACGAACACAACCACAGTCACTCCAATCTCAAACGACTCGATCGCTCCTTTTCCCGCGAATCAGCCAACGGTACTGGCGACGGGCACGGCAAAGATCCCGAAGCCAGTCGTCTCATGGGTCAAGAAGAGTCATCCAAGTTACCAGACGGCTCCGACTTTGTTGCCAGTGATTTGAAGAAACGGTCGAAGCAACTTACCATGAAGCAAAAGTTTTACGAGTTTTACACCGCGCCTATTACCAAGTTCTGGGGCCATTCCTTAGCGTTCTTAGTCTTTCTGATGATTTACACTTACACGGTCCTGGTCAAACTACCGGCGACTCCGGAATGGAACGAGTATTTTATCATGGCTTACATAGCCACCTTTGGCGGCGAATGTCTGCGGGAAATCATTGTCTCGGAACCAGTACTGCTCCATCAAAAGTTCTTTTTATGGCTTTCAAGTCGCTGGAATGCCTGTGACGCGTTGGCATTGCTCCAGTTTTTCGTTGGCGTAGGTTTACGACTCGACCCGGGTACTTTTTCTACCGGCAGGGTCTTTTACTGCCTCAATATCGTCTTTTGGTACATTCGCATTCTCCGAATTCTCGGAGTCAGTAAGTTCCTGGGTCCGTTTGTGACCATGATGGGCAAAATGGTGAAAAACATGATTTATTTTATTGTTATTTTGGCCGTGATTCTCATGAGTTACGGAGTCTTCCGGCAGTCACTGTTGTTTCCTAACGAAGAGCCTCATTGGCAACTGGCGCGACACATCCTTTTCCAACCCTATTTCATGATTTACGGGGAAGTGTTCGCGGAAGACATCGATCCGCCGTGCGGGGGAGAAAAAGAAGTGGAATGCGTCCCTGGTCGGTTTCTCAATCCGTTACTCATGTCGGCGTTCTTGCTCATGGCTAACATTTTGTCAATCAATCTCATGATTGCTATGTTCAACTCTATCTTTATTAAAACCAATGCCATTTCCCACCAAGTATGGCGCTTTCAGCGGTTTTCCGTCGTCATGGAATACGAGCAAAAGCCGACTTTACCGCCACCTATTATCGTCTTTTCTCACATCTATTTATTGTTCAAGTGTTGCCAAAGACGAGCCCGAGGCTTGCAAGATCATTACGACCACGGTTTAAAGCTCTTTTTGGATCCGTACGACCTGGAAAGATTGTACGATTTCGAGGAAGAATGCATGGAAGGTTTGGCGCGCGAGAAGGAAATGCGCGTGGCGCACTCTACCGAAGAACGCGTACGGCTAGTCCAGGAACGAGTGGAAAGCCATGCTTCCAAGCTGGAAGATGTGTGGCAGAAAGAAACCAGTCAAACTGCAGCCCTGCAAGCACTTGAATTCCGTTTTCTCAGGCTTGAAGAAGCTACGGAACAAACCGCCCACGCGGTGATGAGTCTCCAACGGTTACTCGTACCCGAAAGCTCCGCCCTCCCCACCACAGACCCGCCTATAGTTACTAGTGAATCCGAATCCGCAGACCATGCAGATGGCGGGGTTCCAGTGCGCTTAGCAGACACGACGATCCCGCGAATGCGAATTACGCGAACGAGCAGTGAGGATGTCCGGACGAGTCGACTGGTGGACAAGAAGTTGGATTTACCTTTGTTAGCACCTGATGACGTGAGCATGGGACTTCAGCTTGAAGACTGGGCTATGTTGAGAAGATTGTACGCCAGGAGTTCCCGCCCTCGACTACCCAGCGACGCCAGCCAAGAAAGTTACTGGGTCGAGTGTCCGAGTCGCACCAGTCCTGCTGAAGGTGAAGAAGACCATCCGTTAACTTTTTCTGCTGCTTTACCTGTAGGTGAATCTGACTCGGAGGATGGGGAAGCTGCAGGCGAAACTCGGGCTCGGCCCCCGGTTCAACCAGTGGTACCGCCGACGATCCAAGTGCTCCCGCCGTCTCCGCCGAAGAAAATCAATCTCCGGGAGACTAAAGAATACTCGAGTTTCGGCGAATCTCCTGTCCGCACCAACTTCCTGAGCTTAAGAACTCCCCAGTACCGCCATCGCCGTCGACCGCTCTCCGATTCCAGCTTTGAGTTGGATTTGTTACAGCTCGAAAGCGACGTCTTGAGAGACGCGGAGGGTCAAGATTATTTTCTGATGGAAGAAGTCATCGCCCGGCGTCTAAGGCGGGACTCGGAGAACTTGGACGCGTCATTGGAGGACTTGAACGCGGGACCTCTGCCCTCGCCCATTCCTTCGCCCGTTGCTCCAACCGCACGCTTTCGTATTCGCGCCACGCCCACCCGCCCTGCCAGTGTGCGTTCATCATTCCCCGGTGTCGGACGTGTCCCAGAACTCTCCGTCGAGACTACTCAATCCTGTCCGAGCAGTACCACACACGGACGCCTAACAAGGCCCAACAAGCAAGTGGATGAACACGAGATCCAGTCTGCCGTTGGAACACTTTAAAAACCAAGAAAACTTCCGAAAGATCTGATAGATAACAGCGATAAAATTGCGCGAGTCTCTCCTACCGACTGTTATCGATATCGAGAGTTCTTTTTGGTCTGGTCAGTTTTCTCTCTCTTGTTAGTTATAGACTTATTTTGTTTTTATTTTGACTGCCGAGTTCGGTTTTCTGTTTCATTGTTTAATTTTTATCCCCTTCCTATTCCCCCCCTCCCCGTCGTGACTTACGATAATGTGCCCGGTGTCCTAACCAAACCGATGCAATTGTGTACTCTCATGGTTTTATTACTAAAAAATTGTTTGCCAAAAAAGTGCGTAAATACTTCTAAAGGAAGTACAGTGCAACTGAAAATCCTTGCAAGAGCTCTGGAATTGTGATTACTTAGAAAAAACACGTCTTACGACAAAAGCCCGTAGAATTTTTTTCCTGATGTTTTACATTTAATTTCATGTTGAAAGATGTTGCAAATACATGACACATGATCTCGATTCAAAACGAACGAAACACTTCCGAAGCCTGTCATTTTCCTAAGACAAAAATTCCTTTGAAATGCAACTTAAGCCAGGTAGATAAAAAAAAATTCAAGTCACGAACTGTCTTGACGTAACTTTTGAAAAGCAAAAATAAACCTCATATGATTCACTTATGGGAAAAATAATCTTAAAGACCGCCACTGGATTTTGGCGACCACTTTCTGTTCTTATTGAGGCATAACAGGTGGCGCTGGAGATGCGGCTGCTAAAATAGGTGGCGCTGGTGATCCCGCACCGCCTTGGGAATTGGACATATTGTCTTGGGGCTGCGGCTGGGGTTGCAACATGGCCTGCGGCGGTACTGGCGATGATCCCGCAGGGAAGCTAACAACCGCGGCCGAGGGAGGCGGTAGCTGCGAGGGTAAAGCCACAGTTGGCGCACCCGTAGCCATGGCCGCGTTAGCGCTCAACTGACTGGCCAACTGTGCCTGGGCTTGTTGCCTAGCTCGTATTTCAGCCATACGCAGTTGCTCCAAGTGGAACGCTTGGCGTTCCTGCAACAACTGCTGCCTTTGATACTCCAACGCTTCCCGCTCGCGGTCCATGATGGTCTCCAACTCTTCGAAGTGCCTGAGCTTGATTTCCAACTTCTTCATTTGCGTTTCCACCAACAGCGCCACCAAAGATTTGATCTTACGTTCTTCGGCTGCAGCCAGGTGACGAGCCTTAACCGCGGCTGCCGACAGCGCTGCGGCAGCGGCGGACTGCAACTGCGCGTCCTTAATAATACGATCACGCTCAGTTTCCTTCGGCGTCGGTATTGCAACCGCTTGTTCGTCCTTCTTCTCCCCATCCTTACTCTCTTTCTTTTCTTCCGTACTTTCGCTCGTCGATTCGTCCATCTTCTCGTCGTCTTTGACCGGTTCGACCTTCACTTGGGCTCCTTCTCCTGTAGGCGCAGGCTCCTCCTTCTCCTCCTCCGTTTCTGCATTATCTTTACCCTCTTCAGGTGTCACGACCTTTTCAGCGGTTTCTTCTTTCTTTTCAGCAACTCCACCATCTCCTTCCTTCTCCTCTTTCTCTTTTCCTTGTCCCTCTTTGTCCTCCTTCTTTTCTCCCTCCTCCTTGTCCGAGCCTGTACCAGCAATGCCCGTATGCGCCAAAGCTTGTGCAGGATCAGCTTTACCTTCAGGCGTGGACAAGGCTGCAGCTACCGTTTTCAAATGCGCCTCCATCAGGGCGGATGGCACTTCGTCCTTAATCTTGGCAAACTCTTCCATGGCGGACTTGGCAGCTGCAGCAGCAATACGGGGATCGACGACCGATGCCAGAAAAGCGACGGTGGACATGATCGGATTACCCGCCTGACTGAATGGAATTGGCTGGTAGGCTAGCGGTCCCAAGGCTCCCCCTCCAAGCTCCGGATCTTCCAAATACGGGTCTTCGATCGGGAGCCGCAAGAAGTGCAGAATACATTCGTCTTGCGTACGGGAGCCCACATGCTCACAGACTTTGTTCCAGTCGTCTTTGTACAGTTCCAAACCCTCGAGCAATGCCAACGTTTCCTGTTCGGTCCATTCCCGGGATACAGCGCCACCTTTGCTGGATTTGACCTGCTTGCGGGCATATTGGTCGAGTTTGAGTCCAAAGTTTTCTTTGAGGATGGGTGTGGCGCTGGGTTGGGTCTTTCGCTCCAAGTCGAGTAAATTCTTGGCAGCGGAGGGTTGAGACGTTTTGGGCGGGTTAATGGGCTGCAAACCGGAGGGGGTGTCGGCCAAAACGTGGAAATGGGAGGTTGGAGGCGGGCCAATCGGCATGGGCCGGTTTTCTGTATCGACTTGGTAGTTAACTAAGCCCCATTGTTCAAGAAACGCGTGAACGCGGACAATGGCGCAAACATCACCAGCCAAGTTCCGGCGACAGGCGGTGGAAGTGAGGTATTCCGTTGGGTTGAGCCGGTAGGTATCGATCATAAAGTTCCTGTAGGCTAGGTAGACTTCTGGGGTCTTGGATCGGTTCTTGCCGTTAAAGAATTCGGGTAACGCGCGTCTTTCGATGGCGTGAATGGCGTTGTAATCGAACCAGGCTGCATAACTGGGAATAACGATATGATGCGTCTGGTCTGTAACGTTATCCTCTTGTATGTCTTCTTTTAATGGCGGTGGCTGGCTATCCACTTCGGGGCGGCTCGCTTCATCGACACGTTCGGGTTCTTCGTCCAAATCCGCCAAAGTCCCACCCTTGACAGGTTGAAGGTCACTATCTTTTTTACTCGGAGGTATGCCTACATCAGGCATAATTCAATTATGTATTTATTCGTATTAGCAACAACGTGAAAAAAAATACGAACCTGCGACAGGTTTGGGAAGTTCCACTTCGCGGAGATTGGTATCAGAAGGTGGATCTTCGAGTTCCCGAGTATAATCCTCGGATTCATCATCTCCCCGTCCTTTGCGACCCATTCCAGCTGCCGAGGTTCGCCCACTAATACGGTAACAGTGGAATGATTAATCCATGAAGAGAATTAGAAAAGCATTTTTTTACCTTTTGCGTTTGTTTATTTTCGGAGGAGAAGGTGACGGAGAACGCTTGCGTTTTATAGACTTTTTCTTGCTTTTGTCCAAATCGGATCCACCTGACAGAATGTTTTCTAGATCGTCGACAGACAGCCTCAAACGATGCGTCGCCTTTCTTCCTGCTGCATCGACTTCGTAATCTTCTTCATTCATCCATTCATTGTACTGTTCAATATCTGATAACCAATTCGCTGACACCTATAACGATTAAAGAAATCAAAATATCTTCCGATTTTCACATAAAAATCAGTTCTGTCAATTTCGTGCATTTCTGTTGCCTTTTTTTAAAATTATTTCCACTTACTCGAATAGGGTATTGTGGATATTCAGGAGATTCGGGGATTTCCAAACCGGTATCTAAAGCTAGCCAGGAATCGTGGCTGTCCGGAAAATAATACCAATGCAACAAAACGTTCCGGTCGCGTCGCATAATAGGACGAGCATATTCTTCATCCAAGGGATCGCAAGGAGGACAGACAATGTGTGTAGCTTCAGCTTCGTTTTCTGGAAGCGAACAAGTTATTAATATAAGTTGTCTTTCTGCTATTAAGAAAATTTACCAGTTACGCTGCCTTGGTGGCGCTTGATTATATCTCGTAATTTAATCTGCAGGTTTTTGTCTACGTCGGAAGTGAAATAAACACACGGAGGAACGAAACATTTCGTTTGGATAAGCATACGTTCAATGGTCATGAACATTTCAACTGTGCGATCCATGCGTGAAGGCGACTAAAAGAAAAATGTGTTACTCAAGAAGCTAAGTGATTAGTTTGAGCGCAGAAACCTGGCTTACTTGCAAGTCAAACCGTCTCCAGCCTTGCTCGCTTCGAAATTTATAGACGGTAGCCAAAATATTACAAAGGCCACCGCCAGGCCTGAAATCGAGAAAGCACCGCATCTAAAAACAACACAATTGTACAATGTCCAAAACAAAATGCAGTTTGAAACTTTCAATGAAAGTATGAACTTACAGGCAGTCTCGTAAGAGGTGGCTTGCTCACATTCTTTCCGAAGTTATCTTCTTGGAACTGGATCAACTGAATGATCACTGTTGACAAGCCTTTAGCTGTAGGAGGATCGGCTTGAACATACTAAAATGAAAACCATAAATAGACAATTCAATAAGTAATACCAATCTTTAAACGTGTCATTCGTGCCAGAGCTGTGTTATAAGTATTATTAATTTAAGGGTTGGGGTATAATAAATAATTAAAATACAATGAAGGGAAACTAGGGGGTTATAAACAAAGACACAACATTCTGCGAAAATATAGGGAATCGGAAGGAAAAAGTTAGTTTACCTTTTTGCAATTCTTGTTTAGCCATGTTTTCACGCTTTCGAGCTGAGAAATCACTTCAGTGGACTCAAAAAACTTGGCATTTGGGCCTCCGTCTTTCTTTGGTGCAACCGCCATTTTCCACGCGAAGCCCGGCTTATTATAGAACGAGAGTAGCGCCGCGGAGCGGCCCGCGTAATTTGAATTTGTAAGACCAGCTCAGTTCATCTCTCTTTGTATTTGTTCATGTGTAGTCCAGTAAAGCAAAATGTTGTGATTTTATGAAATCGAAATTAAATACATGTTACAATGCAGCAACAGAGAATAGAAAATAAGGTATATGTTGTTGACAATTCGCTATTTTCACGCAGACTGCTTCACCACATGCTGTAGTCCGACTCGTCATTATCGAAGGCAATGAAAAAGCCCATAATGGTGAGAAAGACTACAATATTGGCGGCGATAACTAAGCCACAGGCTCCCCAGTGAATCTAATCAAGGAATGTGGGCAATTTTACGCGTTTTTTTAGAAAATAAATACGTAAGAAACTTACAACAGGGACCAAAGCTGGTGCTCTAGCTAACACAATAGGCAGCCCAAAGGCGGAAATGATAATAGCTGTTGTGAAGAAAATGGATAACTCTTTGCAAGGGTTGCTCGAACCCATATCGTCATTGTAACGTTTCGCTATGATGCTAGGTAGAGGTGCGAGGACGTAGAAAGCAATAACGAAGAACGGCCACCAGTTACTAACAAACATTCATAGTTAGTTCAAGCCAGGATTGATGGTAACAGTTCTTACTCAAACTGAGGCAATGCACACGCTAAAACAAGGAATGTCATTCCAATGGAACCCGAAAACGCCAACGCAACGAGACTGAAAAATTCCAAAATCAATACACATTTGCGGAATCAAGCGATACAATAGATAAAATTAATACGTACGCTGCACAGGAAAATCATATCGTGTAGGCGGGTAAACGAGTCGGGTTATACACAATGCATGGACGTAAAATTTAGAGAAAAAATTCATTATTCTTATTTCACTAAAAACTTAGTACATACCCCTTAAACCGGCCATGTCTTAATACGGGTTCGATACTACGTAAGTACGCTGTACTGTCAAGATTTTTCTATGTAGAAAAGTATAATCCTTCTTGTACTTTATGTAAATACGATGAGATCATCAGTAACAGGATGAAAATAACAATCCTCTGACCATGGCGTACAAAACACGCGAAACGCGAATGAGAATTCCTACTCGTAGGATATGAAGAGAAAAAAACGAGTATGGGTACCACTTGAAAACTACACTACCCGGAGCAAACATACGATCCGGTGCAGACTTGTGCCTAAGCCCAAAAAAATGAACTTTAACAAAATCCAAGACCATTAGATTTTCTTTTGAAAAATCCAAATCCAAATCAAGACCTACGTCCTGCGAGACACAAAAATCCAAATCCGAAGCAAATCAGGAATAAAAGAGCTTAAATCAATCTCAAGCTCTTTTAGGCGATTTTACCAAGTCTTGTCAAGCCTT
>JAHZNP010002114.1:0-10846 GCA_020615345.1 Triops cancriformis | reverse complement strand
TTCAACAACGTGGATCACCGCATATACACATGTTTGTCTGGTGCGAAGACCAGCCTCGACGCGAAAATTTTACAGACGAACAGGCATTTGGGGACGCGTTAGTTCGTTATATAGATAAATATATTTCATGCAAATTATCAAATACAGACAACACGAAAGCAAGACAAGTACAAATACACAAACACAGCTTCACATGTAACGGAAAAGGGAAAAACAATAAGTGCCGTTTTGGGTTCCCTAAACCACCTTTGACGAGAACAATACTCTTAAAGCCATTTAACAAGGATGAGCCTAAAGAAAAATTAAAAGAATATGCTCTTCCCTGGAAAAAAATTAAAGAAATTTTACAATTGCCATGTGACACTTTCAATAAATTCGAGGACTTTCTTGATGCGTGTTAACTAGATATGGATACCTATATAGGTGCACTAAGAACAAGTATCTCAAAACCTACAATTTTTCTGAAACGTTCTCCAAACGAAATCATGGTAAATGCTTTCAATCCACTATTATTAGAATTTTGGGATGCCAATATGGACATACAGTACGTCTTCGACGCCTATGCAGCAGCCTCTTACATTGCAAGTTATATAACGAAATCACAAAGAGGAATGAGTGAAACTCTGCGTACGGTAGTAAAAGAAGTTCAAGAAGGTAATTTCACACTGAGAGAAAAATTCAGAATGTTGGGCAATAAATTTTTGGAAAGTACAGAAGTAGGAATGCAAGAAGCAGTTTTTCTCATTCTACAACTACCTCTCAGAAAGTTTAGTAGGTCTGTAGTTTTTGTAAATACTTGTGAGCCAGAGGATCGAGTAGTGCTAACCAAGCCACTCTCCATCATTAAAAATATGAGCGACGAAAGCGAGAACGTAATTAGCACTAACTTCTTCGATAGATACTCCACCAGACCATCGCACATGAACAATATTAGTCTAGCAGACTACATAACGAACTACACGTGGAAATCTCCGAGCGCACATTCCACAACACTTGACGAGCATGGCTATTGCGCGGAACAAGATGAACATTCTGATGACGATTCAAGTAACAACGAAGTTTCTGACAACAAATTTATTATCAACGAAAAGCACGACAATGAATTACAATACAACCGTAGGAACAAAAGACGCATTCTACGCTTCATGAATTACAGATTGGAAACGAACTCTGAAAAATACTATCACAGCAAACTCATGTTACACTACCCGTGGAGAAATCACGATGAACTAAAAGATCAAGGGACATATGAAGCTAAATTTAAGCAAGAACATGTTTTTCAACGTATTCAAAAAGAACGCGAACTTTATGAACCCTACAATACTTCTGTGGATGACATTATGAGCAAACCTATAAAAGAAATAATTGACAATGCTACTTTATACGATACAAGCTCCGAAGACGAAGATATTCCTCCCCTAGACAACTCTGATACAAATCAAATATACGACCCAGAATATAACTGCATACCTAAGGCAGACATAGCAATAGACTTACCCAGTATACGAACCAATAATACAGGATTAACCAAAAGCATTGCAGTCATACAAAAATATGGCATGCAAGACGAAGAGTACTTCACTATGATGCGAGCACTTAACGTGGAGCAACGAGCTTTCATATTAGACATACTATATATCCATAAAACCAAAACACAAACTTATTGCAGATTCTTAAGTGGAGGCGCTGGTACAGGAAAGAGCGTCGTGGTTCGAGCAATAGAAGCTTCTCTCACTCGACACTACAACAAGGCACCGGACTCAAATCAAGATACTAAAAAAGTAATAATTGTAGCTTACACAGGAAAGGCAGCTTTCAATGTACGCGGGTCGACAATCCATAGCACATTCCACATTCCGACAGGGAAAATATTCGACGCCAACAACAGTTTCCTTCCACTACAATAAGAAGTTCGATCCCATTCCACATTCCGACAGGGAAAATATTCGACGCCAACAACAGTTTCCTTCCACTACAATAAGAAGTTCGATCCCAACTGTCATTACTATATCGCGACGTTCAACTCTTCATCATAGATGAAGTTTCTATGGTCGGCATTAACATGCTCTACTGAATTGACTATCGTTTAAAAGAAATATTTGGTACTCAGCAAAAATTCGGAGGAAAATCCATACTATGTGTGGGGGACCTGTTCCAGCTACCACCCACAAAAGCGCTGCCAATTTTCAAGTACTCCAACACAGGAGCTCGTTGCTTAGCGGAACACCTGCGGCTCGATAACTTTCAAATGTACGAACTGCAGCAAATCATGAGACAAAGAGAGGATTTGCAGTTCGCGGAAATGTTGAACCCATATCGTGAGAATAAACATACCCAAGCCGATATCGAACTTCTACGTTCCCGAATTTGTTCAACGCCACCGCCTCACTTACAACGAATAACCTACAGAAACTTAGATGTAGACTTCTATAACCAAACTGAGTGGCACAATATTAAAAGTGAAAAAATAATCGTAATGAGTAACGACGTACTACTCCGACAAGGTAAAGGCCTCGATACACAATCCTTACTCACCAACCTACAAAATAAAATCTCCAACACAAACAGCTTACGTTACTTACACATAGCAACTAACTTACCTTTCGAGTTCAACGTGAACTACGACGTCCCAGATGGCTTAGCAAATGGTTCAGAATGTACCATTACGAAACTACCCCTACATTTGCCAACAGTCGAAACGAGCACGCTAGACTCTACAAATAAATCCACATGCCCAATTGTTCGTTGCTATCTCCGCACACCAATTTGGGTTGAATTCAAAGACTCTTCTATAGGAAAAGAATATCGAAGAAAACACTCATATCTATACAAAAGAGACAAAACACTAAAACCCAGTTCGACACCAATCTTCCCACACACTTCTACGTATACTTACAATGGAGCAGAACTTGAACGAATTCAATACCCCTTGCGACCAAATAGCTCAAAAACTATTCACAGAGCCCAAGGAGAAACTATGGAAGAAGTAGTAATAAACTTGGCCCATGCTACATGTAATATGCACTATGTCGCAATCAGCAGAGCAAGAAAACTTACTTGATTATATATCGAAAAACTAAATGAAACAGGCATAAGAGTCTCCTGTGACATTTAGAATGAGGTCGAACGTCTGAGAAGAAAACCTCAGAAATTAACTTTACTAGATATGAAAAATGGCATCATGAAGAACCAAAAATTAATAGCTTTCTTCAATGTCACCACTACGTAAACACATCGACGATATAGCAATTGACCCATTCCTCAAGCAAACAAGGCTATATGAGACAGATATCGACGAAAGCTACAAAGTAGCCGGTTTCAAACTATACCGTATGGACTACCCAAATAAACATGAAGGAAAATCACCTTATGGAATAGCTGTCTATTCCAAATATGACGGGCTATTTACTAAAATCACCTCAAACAATTACCTAGAACTATGCAGCTTAGACGTACCACAACTATCTTTAGCACTCTACATTGTATATAGGCATCACGGTCACAAACCACAACATTTCTACGACGCACTACGACAACTAACTGCCAACTTAACTACTAACCAAAACATAATACTAATGGGAGACTTTAATATAGACATACAAACTCCGAAAACAGAAGAACTCCATATTAACAATATATTAAACCTACTAAACATTACACAGCACATCACAGCATACACAACTGACTATTCGTCAACATTGGACCACATTTACTCCAATATAAGAAGCCCACAAACAGGCGTATACGAAACATACTACACCGACCACAAAATTGTTTACATCCAACTTCCTGACGTCATCGATAATAACACACGACTTCAACAGGATCCAAGAAACCAAACGACATAAACTCTCACACTGAACTCTTCTAAACCGCCAACAACTAGAAAAACAAAGCTAAATAAGCATAAAATATATAAAATCAAACACACAAAAAAAAACTTCATAAGTCTACAAACAACAAACCTAACATACGAGGATATTCAAGGGGAGGGGGGCGGAGTTTCAAAAACACTATGCCAAGCAAAGAACACAAAATGAAAGAACACCACAGCCAAAAAAATACCACATAAACTTCAAGAAATTTCACTGGACCAGAAACTCTACGAAAAACCAGAACAACTACAACAAACTTCAAAGAAGAACCCCCTCCCCTGCATTCAAGAAGACAAATAGACAAATCTACTCAAAAGGAAAAGAAGCAAATCATCGCAAAGAAACGCCAACTCCGCCAACGCTACAGGTAACACAACACTTACCCAAACACACCAAAATAAGACATCCTAACAGCATACGACACTGATATTTCTCGTACAACTTACCTCCTACAGCAAAATCAACCGGCAACCAGATAAACCCCATGGACGAAAGAAGAATAATCCAAAACAGCAAAACCAAATTACACCATCCGTAACATACCCACAGAACAACAATACTAAATATAATGAACGTCAACCTAACAAATATTCCGAAGCACCAACGGAAAAAACGCTAAACATACATCCGTACTCGAAACCAAATACATACATAACCTTCCCCTTACCACAATCGAACACTTACCCAAACTCACCCCATCAAGATCTCTACACTCCTACATTCTACCCTAGCAACACCGACAAAAACCATAATTCCTACTTGAAGAATACTTCCAAGAAAACCAACCCAAGAAACATACCCTACACAAGACGACCTATACAAACATTAACAACGACCCATACAAACCCACACCACACACGCCAAACACCACAATTTCCTTCCTACCATAAATTCCAAAAACCTTCGACAAACTTCAACAAAAGCGCGCACAACGGATGCAAAACGAAAAATCCAAAAACCCACACACAACAACTGTCAGCGCGCAAGAGCAAAATTTATGGCCCTTCCAAAACGACCTTCCAAAAACTGCAACACACCAAAGACATACACCTCAACATATACTAAAACCCAACAAATCCCCAACTTCAACACAAATATCAACCCCAAACCTGCATTAACACACGTTTCCAACGTTTCAGAACAAACGAAACTCAAAACCACACCACCCTCCACAACCTTCTCCACATAAAACCAACCCAACCTACCACCAATCACAGCACGAGCATAAAACAAAACCACACCCCAACACACAAACACGTGCACGAACACCACAACATAAAAACAGAACACACCAAACACAACCCCCTCACTTTCAATTCAAACGTCAAGAAACAAACCTGAACACTAACAACAACAGTGATTACAACAACTCTAACGTGAACCTAACTACAACCCATATTAGGTAAAATAAAATACACCACAATCCATCAAAAACCATACGAAACAAAATACAACCAGGTACAAAACTAATAATATCCTACTCAATCTCACAGGTCACAAAAATGGCCCAAACCGGCTACGTACACCACGTAGGACAACTACGGCGCGCCAACAACGTCAATAATCCAACAAAACAAACCAAGTACTTCAAGTTCATCCTCCAAACCAACACCGATACCTACGAAAGCTGGATCTGCTTCAAGGAGGGAATCTACGACCAAATCAAAAGACTCGAAAAGCGCAAAATTGTCACTCAGATCACTCCTCAAGGAGAAACCGCGAACGACTCCCAAGAACCAAAACGGGGAAGAAAAGACAACATGAAGATCAACAACCAAACCCAAATTCAAGAACTCCAAACCCAACTACCATTCCCCCACAAACCACCCAAATCAATCAAAGGTACTCTTCAAACCTGCTTCGAAGTTCCGGACAAGACATACGACATCATCTTCAAAGTGCTCGACGTACAGCAACCAACAAAAACCAAAAGCGGCATCTCGAAATGAGAAATAATCATCGCTGATCACACAAAACAAACCAGTCTTTGCCTATGGACCGGCCAAGACTACACATTCACAGTAGGCAACAGCTACTACATAAGCGGCGTACAAGTCAACACAACGTTCAACACCCTCACTCTACAGGAGTTCTACCTCATCCAACAAATAGGCAAAGAAGTACAAACCATCCAACCAACCGTACAAAATAAAAAGATTATCGAAACAACTACCATCGAGCACTGCAGCATCAACGCCGCAAAAAGATGTGTCAAGTGCCACAAGCTCATAACCCAAGACAACGACCTCGCAAGCAACTTCCTGAAATGCCCAACCTGCAACGCAATGCAAAAGATAAGTCAACTACCATACGAATTCACAGGAACAGCAGGAACCAGCAACGCCCAAAACGAATACACCATTACCATCGACAACGACTTCGTCCAAGATTACTGTAACCTAGTTCACAAGCAAGACATCTTCCAAGAAGGCCACACAGAAGAACTTATGGAAACCCTGCTACAAACCACAGAAATCCTCTTCGAAATCGACACTCAACAAGAAAAAGTAGTGCACGTGAAAAGACAACAGTAAGATCCACAGCCAACAACAGCATTACTCAACAAAACAAAGAAGAACCTACAAAACAAACCAACCCACAGCCCTATTTTCTCCCTCAATATCAAGGCTTATCACTGAGAAATTGTCATGCATGCTATGTGATGACTCTATGTTAACCACATGAAAGATTGATAACAATGTATATCAAGAGAAAAAATATATAACCAAGATCGAGCAATCAACAAAAGGCATTATCGCAGCATCTTACGCAAAAAGCTCTTAGTACACAATCTATTTCATTTCATAAAACTACAATTCAATTACAACGTAAAATTCTACCACAATTAAAAAATACTCTCTAACAGCCTCTTCTCTTCTACAAACCTGTCAGCATACTTCAGAATAATAATATAACAAGACGACAGGTGTAACTGTCGAATAAGCTGGGCAAGTAGTGGTTCGAAGTGGTGAATAAGAAATGAAGCTTTCTGTCAATAGATGGCCTAAGTGAAGTAGATGGGAAAATGAAGATGTTCTCAGTAGGAAATGTGCTGAATGTGGTTCGTTTTCGTCGGCTGGGTTTTATGTCCCAGTCGACTCCTTTTGAATCTTTGGGGTACACTGCTAAAAGAGTTCCTGTTTTTTTGTAACCAATTCGCTTTCCGGTTAAACTCTTTTTAAAGATAAATAATGTACGCTCCTGTATTGTAAAAAAAGTAACAGATTTCTGATAGAAAAACGACCATTCTCAGTCTCAAGATGTTCGGCGATTAATTTTTGGCCGATCAATGGTATTTTTTTAAGGCAATTAAAACTACCATTCTAAGAAAAGATTAATCGTTTTACGAGCGATTTTCACCATTTATTGAGAGAAAACTATTCACCTGAAATTGTGGGACTAAGAATGGTCGTTTCCTATCAGAAATCGATTACTTTTTTACAGTGTGCGTTTTGAAAAAAGAGGACATCCGCACCTGTTTTAAATACACTATAATTAACGTACAAAATTGCGTAGTCTATTTTTAACGAAGGACAAAAGCGGCCAAAATTATGTAATAATTGTTGTTCTATAAATAGTATTTATATCCAACGGAATATATAAAAAATACCAGACAAATAAATAGAAAAACTATAAGAAGCCTACTGCCTTAGGTTATAAGCATCATCGCGAAGGAAAGATTAAAGCCGCTGTGTTTTTCAAGGTTTTGTAATTTCTTTACGGTCTTTGTGGGGAAACTTGTGGGCCGGAAGTTGTTCGTTCCATTCTTTGCCAAATTCTGTCTGCATACATAATGCTAGGCAGAATCTGGTAGAGGAAAAGTAAGCGTTTGTCAAGTCAAGCCATGCGGTCGAAAATGGTTTTTAGGACGTCAAACAGGCACATAAAAACGGGTACAAAGTTCATCATTGTGCAGTAGTCTTCTATACTCCATTTCTTTTCCAAGGGTCAAGGGGTTCAATTCTCAGAAGTTATTGTTATCTGGCGTCGGAAATGTTCTTGTATAAGAAAAAATTAAGTTTTCGGGAAATTTGTGTAAAAAAATCATACAAAATGTCTTAAAACGAAGTAAATTTCTACTTGCGCTCTGAAAGCGCAATTGCAGCAGACGCCAGTTCATCGTTAGAGACTAAGTGCGTTTTTCGATTTAAAAAAATAAAATTTCGAATACAAATCTAATTACTCCATCCATGAAAAGACTGTAAAGTAAAATCACCTAAAAAATTCGCAGATAATAATGAGAATTGTCTCTATTTCGGTGTAGCGCAGCTTGTTTGATTTGTAGAACTGCGCTCTACGAAGTTTAAGTTATAATTGCTGTCTTTTGCGTATTTTCTTGTAGTTTTATGTGAGTGAAGCTCAAGTTGACCTGACTAACCATTCGTGATGTAAGCTAACCTTACTGGCTTTTTTATTGGGTTTCCCATCGTTTGCATAGGCGCGCTAGGGTTAAATGTGCTAAAATTTGTGAAAGTAATTTAAATTGTGTTCGGTTTTGTTTGGTTAGGTTTGGCTAGGTTTGGTTTGGTTAGATCATGATGGGAGAAGTGGAAGTGGAGAGGAGGTATAACCGAAAAGTAAGGGAAGCTCTTTTTAGTATGAAATAAAAGTAAATTGGACGGAATTGGATATTTTTTTGCGTACGTTGCATAATTATCTAATAATATGCAGTAAGTATTATTCAAATTTGAAGTGTTTTAATTTAGTTTAAGTGAAGACTTCCAATGCACATAGGTATTTATTGTAAGGGAAATCATTGGAATGAGGAAGTTGTTAGACGGGAAGGTAATCTGCAGCTAATCGTTGTGATGCGACAAGTCGGAACCTTTATGGATGCCTGCTAGGGAATGTCCACTGAGAGTTTTGAAGGCGTTAATGAAATGCCGCGCTTTCGCTAAAGTTTGTTTTGTTACGTGTTATATGTAACTCTACGAATTTTTCTGAGTAAATACAATTGTTTGATTATTTGTTGTATGAGGCAGTAAGTTTTGCGTTTCAGTCTAACCCTGGGAGTGGATATAAAAGAAGTGATGAAAACGAAATGAATTCATTCTCAGCTGTAGATGTTGGAGAAGTAGAAGTCTGTCAGCAGCTAAGGAGCATTCTAGTTGTTTGCGGGAAAAAAGGTAAACATATTCGAAGTATGTTTCGGGTGTTGCATTTGTTTTAAAATTTATTTTATTTGGTTTTTAATATTTGATTTTTTACAGGTAGAGGAGATGGAGAAAGGGATTACTGATAAGCAAATTGGGTATGTTCATTCCGTAAGCGATTTGCGAAAAGCTTCATCGCCTTCGAAGTCCGGGCGTACCAGCCAATTTTTCAAGTTTTACCTTCAAACTGGCCCTTCCGATTACGAGGAATGGATCTGCTTCGTTGAAGGCTTGTACGACCTTTTCAAACGGTTATCAAAGGAGAAGTGCACGGTGGAACTTCAGCCGCTTCCTGTATTGCCAGATGGGAATTCTGCTTCGAAATGAGGGCGGTACGAGACTAGTAAGATCATAAGGCGCGGGCAGATTGAGGAAAAGGGTTTTTCTCTGAATTTCGTCTTTAAGCCGATGGTACCGAAGAAGCAGACATTGTTGGCTTGTTTTGAAGCCCCCGACGACAACTACAGCGTGGAATTCCGCGTGACGAGTATTGCAGATTGGACGCGGACTAGAAATGGAATTCGTAAGCGGGAGATAGAGGTGGCCGATGCTACTAAGAAGGCTAGACTGGTCGTTTGGGAATCCCAAAAATGCACCTTTAAGAGGGCGATAGTTATGCTGTAAGTGGCGTTCAAGTAAATACGACATTTAAAACTTTAAATTTGTTGGAGAACTTTGAAGCAATTAGGCTAGAAAAGCAAGTTGCTCTTTGGCGCGAAGATTCCGATCCTAATAGAATGATTAAAGCGTCAGAAATTGATTATTGCGAAGTAGTTGTTGGGAAAAATGTTTAAAATGTGATGCTTTTGTTGATGATGTAGAGTTGTGTAATGATACGTTTTTGAAGTGTCCGAGTTGTAAGGTATTGCAGAAAAATGTTAAGGTGCCGTTTTTTTTCAAAGGCATGGCTGGTTGTTCTGAGAGTGATCCTAAATTTAAAATAGTTGTTGACAACAAATTTGTGACAGAATTCTGTGGTTTGTTGGGAAGGCCTGACATATATGAATATGGTCTTGTGGATGACCTTATGGTAGAATTGTTAGACAGTGAGAATTTGGATTTTCAGATTGACCTTGCTGAAGAAAAGGTTGTGGAAGTTACGAAGAAAAGTGACGAGAAAGAAGCTATGAGTACGTAACTTGTTTCTTTAATTGATACTTGTATCGAGTTATAACCAAGAAAATAAAAATTGGTGAAGGATTCCTTTAATAGTATTGATTTTTTATCCTTTTTATTTTTTTTATCTATCAAGGGAGGAAAATAAAAGCTAAGAAATTATTTTGCAAGATAAGTGAGGGTACTTTTCGTATTTAAAGTGTTGTGTTCATCATTTGTAAGTGACATAGTTTTCTTATTTTCGTCTGGGACTAGGAATTTGGGCCGAAAAAACGTGAACTTTTTATGCTAACGAAAAACAGTCAAATTGTTTTTCTTTGTTTTCCCTTTTTTACAGACGTTTTTTTATTTCATAAATCGCTTCATTAGAGGAGGGAAATTTTGAAAATTGTTTCCTTATTTGACACAAAAAGATAAAACCACTGGTCGTTGACGAGCGTTGACTAGTTTTTGAAAAGTTATTACGTAAATGTGCAGGGTTTGAAAATAGGA
Source organism: Triops cancriformis (assembly GCA_020615345.1). NCBI lineage: Eukaryota > Metazoa > Arthropoda > Branchiopoda > Notostraca > Triopsidae > Triops > Triops cancriformis. The sequence goes on along the minus strand of JAHZNP010002114.1, from coordinate 210 downwards.
GTTCACTGATTCTTTCTATTATTCTGTCTGAAGATCTTTTTTAAAGTCCTCCTTTGCCAGTTGTACTTGGTAATGATTACATTGTGGAGTGCAACTACACTGGTAAGGATGAATTGCCGACTGTGGAAACAAAATAAAATTAAAATGGGTATATTATTGTAAAAATATTGGATAACCTTTTATTGAAAGCCTTTACTCATTAAGATAAAA
>JAHZNP010002113.1:0-10856 GCA_020615345.1 Triops cancriformis | reverse complement strand
AGGGATCACGGTGGATCTCATACTGATGTCTTAGACCAATAAAATACGATTTTTCTGAATAAACTGAGAATTGGAAGCGAAAGTGGTCTGACTTTTTTTTTCATTGTTGCGGTTCCCTAAGGGTCCGCAAGATGGCAACTGTCCCGGTCACATGCCGGGATGAGTCCTGAATGTTAAACAGGCGTCACCGATTTTTTTTATGCAACTTTTTTTTTTACAGGCAAAAGAACCCAGGTGTTATAGGACTTTCGGGCCACCCTGTATATTATCTGAAACCGTCAAAATCTCAATATGCATTTTTGGTGTCCATTGCTCGTTAAGGCCACGGTATCACAAACACAAACGCCTTACACAAACGCCTTATGAAAAAATAACATGGGGAATAGGTTCAGGTGATATCTCAGAAATACGTCCATGTTTTGATGAACAACTTCGACAGCAATGTTAGCAACACTAGTATCTAGTACAACTTCTTCTAAAAAAGACCCTAAGTAAATGTGAAATGTGTCTTCAACTTTTTTCCCACTCAACTTTTTTCCCACTCAACTTTTTTCCCACTTGTTAAATAAACACAAAAAAACGAAAAGGCGCAGTAAGTATTTATTTTCCGAATTCTTTCGCTGCAAATAAATATAAAATCGGACAATAGTTTTCAAGAAAACGTCTGTGGCATTACAGTACGGAGGGCTGAAATCTTATATTTCTTAAAGAAGTTTTCACATGTTTTCTTGAAAAACAATTGTCCGATTTCAGTCTTTTGCAGCAAACACTTAGAAAAATAAATACCTAATGCACCTCGAGGCCCAGTTTTCGTTTATTTCAAAAGTTGAAAAAATTTATCCACATATTTCAAATTTATTTTTAGATCATTTTTTAAAGTGCAATCCAAGTGCACTAGACAAGAGTGTTTTTAACATTGCTGTCAAAACCGTCATTTGAAATATGGACGTATTTCTGAGATACCACCTGAACCAATTCGCCATGTACGCTGAACACTCAGCGTCTTTTTTGTCGCCGGCGACATCTAGTGGACGCGGCTATAGTCACGTGCCTGACGTAGTGCGGCTCGTGCAGCTACCTTGAGTCTTCGACGACATCTAGTGAAAGCGGCTGTAGTCGGTAACTGACGTAGTACAGCTGATGGCCACAAGATGTCGCTTATATCGCGAGCGTGCGCTCGTTTTGTCTGCGCTCGCGCTCGCAAAATCGTAAAAAGAGCAATCGCGCTCTTCGCTCGCGAAATTCTGAGCGCGCTCGAAATCGAGCGCGCTCGCGACAGCTCTGATTACAGAAAACGCAATTACAAAATATTCTCCATGCATTTTTTCACATTTCACAACACTTGTACGAAAAATGGGCACCGTGTTTACAAACAAATGAAAGGGGGAGGGCTTTATGGACATTTCCTTGTTCAACCCAGCTTCTGAGCAGGGTTGAACAAAAGGGGACTTTGCTGTTAAACACCACGACCTCAACAAGAGTTGTTGACCATAAAATGCTTGTTCACCTGGATGCCATCCACGCCAAAACAGCTGTTGAGCTCAACAACGGCATCGTTGAACAATTTTGTTCACAATAAAATGCACCCAAGTTCAAATTGTATCCCCGGTATCTCGTTTCGAACAGTCGGAGGTGCCTCCAGTTTTCATGGTTGTTTGGTCTTATTTTTAGTGTTCTTCAAGCGTACAATACCTCATTTGATAGCCAGGACACCAGGCCATCTGACGAGTATAGTTTTAGGCTACAGTTTTGTCCCCACGTGAAGTGAAAAATAAACTACAGAAAAGTGTTCGGACTGTCCCATCCCTCTATTATTTCTGTATTGTTTTCGAAAGCTTTGACAGAAAAGGACTTGCGTTATTGTTCACAGCGAAAAGGAAGGGAACACAAAAATCGCACAATTTCATCCTCGTTAATGCCTTCCCACTTGGAAATAGTATGGTACAGTATGGTGTAGTTTTTTTCACCCTCTGCACTCAAAAAAAAAATCACAAAAGAAACTCATGATAAGCGACTTGGGATATTTACTCTGTCTTCACTTCTTATAACATAACTTAAGTGAATCAAAAACTAGAATAATCTTTATATCGACAGTCTTTTTAGAACAGCTTCACCCGCTTCTTGATGTCGTTACATCTCCATTCCGGCCTGCGATAAAAGTCCACGCGCCTTACTATGTGCCTAAGATCTGCATACACCGCATTCACAAGTGTCTTCTGCTAAACTTTTCCCAAACACGTGTCTGTCGTGAGCTAGGTATAACATAGGCGTAAAACAGTTAACAAATAATAGTTATCCCAGAAAAACAGGAATTGCAATGTCATCTAATCCAAGATAGCCATTTGCCGTTTGGCATGATGACCGGAAAACGCAATCGGTCGATTTAAATACCTGCTTCGTAAATAATCTACTTCTTTACTTAATAGAAAACATTCCGTAGCGAGAGATGTATATAAATTTTAACTTCTGAGTAAATAACGGAATATTATATTTCTTTGACATAACATAAAACCGCACCCACAACCATTTACATCATTGCTCTTCCCCGAGTTTCAATAGGCAATATGAGACTTGCAATACATGCTAAAAAACCTACAAAGCCATACAAACCCAAAGTCAGAGGCACGGATGTCTGAATCAATACCTACAAATTAAAATAAACATATAAAGCTAACATCAACGTGAATACCAATACAACGACTCGCAAAATACTCAAACAGAACATGGATACAAATTAACGAAAAATATGACAATTACCTGCGCAACAAACGGCGTTATCATCGCTCCTAAACGGGACATACTGCTACAGGTGCCTACTCCCAAAGCCCGCAATCGCGTTGGGTACACCTAACAACAGAAACGCACGCTCCCGACAGTTAATAAACGCACACAACTGAGAGCGCAGGAAAAGATAAAAGACATGCAAAAAAATAAAGAAAAACATTCCCAAAAAAGAAAAAAGAAAAACATTTCAAAGAAGAAAAACGCTCGTGCTGGCATGCGAATCCACTTCTCAGAAAAACCGCTTACCTAAGTCTTCAACAAACTCGGCGAAACATTCTTCCTTCTTTTTAACCGAACTTGGGTCCCGTCCGAATGCAGTTATTTGTGAAATACCCGCCACCGTGTGTCATGCCCAAGAAACATTCATTCAGCAGTAAAAGTAACAAATGCCCAGCGAAGTCAAAGAAAATGCTTTAAATTACCTCTGGTGTATAGACATATGCTGCCTGAAAAACGCCCGACACAATTCCTCTCGCCATAAACAGTAATATCGTCAAGACGTATCTCCTAAATATGAAAAAGATTGATAGTACCCAAAATCGAATGTAAAAATATATTTAAAAAATTCTATTGTAAAACTATACGAAGAATTTTTACAACTCACTTTGATGTGCAAATGAAGAGTAAAAATATAGTTATACTGAAGGCTAAAAATTCCAAAGCCATGGTTTTCTTTCTTCCCAAGTATTCAACCATGGCTACGGTCACTAAAATGCCTACAAATTGAAAGTAAAGTAATAAGAAAAGGCTAGAATATTTTGCATAGATTATTATACAAAACTAAACAACTGGCTTACCAGGAAATTCCGCTATGGTAGTCCACAACAAATCTACATAATCTTCATAATCCAACGGTCGGCAGCTCTCGATGCAATCTGTATCCGTTGCATTGGCGGGGCGGAGTTTTCCTTCTCCCAATACGCAAAACGTTTTGTCCCGATCAGCGACCGCTAAAAGCTCCGTCGACATGAGCACAACACCGTAATAACAAAAGGCACACGCGGTATAAATGAACCACAGCAAAAGCGTCGTCGTACGTAACTCGGGCCTTAATAAGGCAGCAAATCCGGATCGGAAGGACCGCCCACCCGAGCCAACCGCTTCAGTAGCCGTGTACTCTGAAATATCGTCTACGGTCAGTCGTCCCAAGAGCATGGGCCGCTTATTATCTTCTGCAACGCCTTTCAGCACCCCTAACGCGCGCTCCGTTTCACCTCTCGCAGCCAGAAAACGAGCGCTTTCGGGCAACCACTGAAAACAGACGAAAAATAATGAAAATACAATGCAAAAGTCGAAAGATGGACACAAATTAACAAAAGACATGCAATTCTATAATTACGTAATTTTATGTCACGAATACGTTCCATCCATTCCCCCTTCTCGACAAAAATAAACGGAAACTTAGTATTTATTTAAGTTGTATTAAATTAAATCGGTATTTAACTGGAACTTTATTGAATTAAAGTAGTATTAAGTCTTAACTAAAATAAAATCGACAAACACAAAAAGATATGTACTAACCTAGTACTGAATTAGTATTAAATTAAAGCTAAAATAAAATCGATAAACACACAAAAAGACATTAATCGCATGCTAGAGATAGAAAACGAGTTCTTACTGGAGTTATGCAAATGAACATCAAGACTGGTATGGCTGATAACCCAAGAAGCCATCTCCAACCTAAAACGGGCATAACTAACAATGCTAGTAACACTTCCAAACATGCCCCCAGGGCCCAAAAACACTAAATGGACAAAAATTTAGTTACGTCAACACACCCACCCGAAAAGTTATGAACATTTTACTTCCAAAAGAATGACGCACTTTCCTCGCTGTTTGCTCGGCAAAAATTCCGAATACAGCGTCACACTAAGGAAAAGAATTTTGATTTTTAGAATTAAAAAAAATGAAATAAAAGGGGCTACGTACGCTTGAGGAGTACAACCTATAGCAAAGCCGACTAGCATTCTTAAAAATAGCATCCAATAATACGTTGGTGACAAGGCACTTAAAGTGCCGTAGAAACACAGTAGGATTGCAGACAATACAAGTGCCTAAAATGAAATAGTATAATAGTACGTAGACTCAGATAGACTAGTTGAAACAAATAATTAAATCTCCAATCTTCAAAAGATTCAAAGTAAACGTTGGCAAGCAAAATGAATTATTGAAACGTTACTTTTCAAGGATACAAGGTAGAATAGCAAAACAAAACCAGCACTTCTTTTTTTAATAGCGAGCGATCATTCTGATCCTTATAAAACGCCAAAGTTTTTTGAAATACCGTTTTTCTTCCATACTTGTCGCTCATGTGACCCCAGAATACAGCGCTAAACATCATTCCAATGAACACGCACTGCAAAACGGGAAACAATAACTATTTATTAGCCAAGGGTAACGAAAAGAACTGATGTAAAGTTACAGTGGTTAGCAGGGCTTGCTTCCAATCGGGGATTCCCCATGCGCAATGTAAGGCGGGGGACATGATACTGAGAATCATCATTTCCATTGAGTCTGCCATCCAACAAATGCCGGTAATGAAGGATAATTTTACTTGAAACCTGCCAAAGCCGGTTGCATTGACTGCTTGATCGACTGTAAATGTATCTAAAAAGGCGCAAAAGATAATACAAAGCAACAATGAAATGTAAATTTCTAAAAAAAAATTTACCATCAGGTACCACGCCAGGAACAGAAGCACTTAATTCAATAGCTGAGCCCAAACCTCCAAACGCATCCTCTTCATAAGAAAAAACGTTTCCGGCACCATTTGGCTCATCTTCCATTTCATTGTAGGCATTCCTCACCCTCAAAGTCTTGGTATACTTTGCCATATTGTTCCTGCAAGTGTTTTTGATTATAAAGATATTTGTTTGTTATGATGGAATGCTCAACTACCTTAATGAGGATAATCTTGCCTAGTTCTTTCGAGTCATTAGAACGTACACGACAATTATTGACGTCTCTGATCGGACGCTCAGGAAGTGAGTTATCTTCACATATAGTAAAACAAAGTAATCTGCGAAGTATCACTCAAAAAATGTGAAAGAAGAAACTATCAATTCTAACTTCCTACTACCAAAGCAGTTACGAGTACAATACACTACGGCACTACTGCACTGGGATAACGGGCCGGGAAGATAAACATGACAAAGAGGAGGGCTTAAAAGATTGCGGGCGTGTTTATACGAGAGTATGATCTACATACGGCAATAGATGGCAGTGGCATTTGTTCAGAAAGATTTCAAGCGGGGGTTTTAAAGGGCAATGGACACCAAAAACGCAAATAGAGATTTTGATGGATTATTACAATACACATTCATCTAAGAATAAATAATTTTGTTTCGATTTTTTCTGACCAGCCGTTCTGGAGATATTTATTTCCAAAGATTTGGCCTTTTCCAGCCATAAGAAGCGTGACGTCACGGAAGCCAAAATTTGAATTCCATGGGCAATGGATACCAAAGACGCATATAGAGATTTTGATGGATTATTATACTACGCATTATTCTAAGCGTAGAGAATTTTGTTTCGATTTGTTCTGACCAGCCGTTCTGGAGATATTTATTTCCAAAGATTTGGCCTTTTCCAGCCATAAGAAGCGTGACGTCACGGAAGCCAAAATTTGAATTCCATGGGCAATGGATACCAAAGACGCATATAGAGATTTTGATGGATTATTATACTACGCATTATTCTAAGCGTAGAGAATTTTGTTTCGATTTGTTCAGACTTGCCGTTCTGGAGATATTTATTTTCAAAGTTTTGGCCTTTTCCCGCCCATGAGAAGTGTGACGTCACGAAGCCAAAATTTGAATTTCAGATTTTTTATTTCCTAAATATCTTCGTTATTACTTCGCACCTGAGAGAAAGAAACATATATCAAGGAAACTAGATTTTTCACTCTATTTTATAAGACAAAGTTGTTTTTTGGTGTCCATTGCCCTTTAAGGCTACGGTGAACGAAACCGTGGCATAGGGGAATCATATGCTAAACGGCGTCAGCAATTTTGAAAAAAATTCTCAGTATTTCATTAAACATTCTCAACAGTGCAGTTTTGGATTGTAATATATAGTGCACAACGTCAAGTTTTCCTTATTTTTCCGTTTGTAAAAAGCGAATGAAATTTAATTTTTTGTGGAAAAATGCATTTTTACATACACGTCTTCAACGTACAATAAAGAACCGTTTAACTAATCTACTGGTGAACTTGAAACCCAAAAATGTAACAGAATTCAAATCCGTCGGATAGTTTCGGATTCATCACTAAATAGATCTCTGAAAATTCCATGGTAACAAATCCAAAACTAATGTCAGATTTTAATTTCGTTCTCGTTAAAGGAATACTTTTAAAAGGCTCTAGGGAATTTTGAGATCAAATGTTTGAAATCGCAATGTTTAAAAACAAAAATTGATAGACACGCGTTTTAAAGATTTCCGAAGATTTTTTCTTTTTAAATATCTACGATGTGCATTAGACATTACGATCCAAAACTTCACTGTCAAGATTGTGTAATGAAATACTGAAGAGTTTTGACAAAATCGCTTACGTTGTTTACCATGTCATTTCCTAATATCACGGTTAATTGCACAGTAACTTTAAAAGCAGAAAGAACGCTTGGAAAAGTTCTTGCTCAGGTGAACAAAAGAAAAGTGTGCGAAATACTTTCAAACATCCAAATTCACTACTCAAATATATAATTCAATTACTCTGAAACGACGGCAGCAATACAACAAAGGCAGTACTTATCCACTCTAGTAAACCAAGCCATAGATATGACTCAGCCTGCAAAGAAATATGTTGTCAAACTGATGAAACATGTAGAGGGGTGTTGGTTCTTTAGTGAATGCCCAAATATCCGAACACAAAATAAAGTAGGAGGACATGGTTTTCTTTAGTTGACAGAATTTCATATGCGTACTTATCAACTGAAGAAGGATCAGTTTTATATAAGAATAGCGGATTACACAATAAATATATAATCCACGACGGTTTCGACAATTGTATTCCAGCAATATTCAGATCACCAAAAGATTCGCTAACGTTGGGTCTGAAGCATGACAATGACGTAAGTGACAATCAGGCCAATCATGGATAGTACGAGTCCCTTGTTAATCGAGAATACGCTCAGCGGTTGGACTTCCCATGGATTTACTCTTAAATGCGAGAGAAACAATTTTAAAAGCATTCTTTCTTCAGTTCCCAAGTTTTCCCAATACAAATACACAGTTTTACTCATATTGATCTCAAATTTCTTTTGCTGTTTGGGTAAGCTACTACACAAGCTCGTGACGATAGTAATTTGATACAATAACCACGCAGCGAAACCAAATATCACTTCTGGTACCGAAACGGTACTATTCGGCCCGGTTAACTTACTCGTAGCCGATGACAATCGTAACACAGACACATACATAACACAGCAACTCGTAAAAAAAATTATGGCATAATTGATGAAAAGTATGTAACCGAACAAGTCCCCTGCTTTCTCTACCAGAAGCTCAAGTTGCTCGTATCGATCTCTGAGTTGCTTTATAACATCTTTCGCTGCCATTTTGAGTCTTCCGCTGGCAAGTTTTCCTGATCTATATTTTTGTGCACCCAACACACTTATTGTACCACAATTATCCAAGAACCGTTGTGTTTCTACGAAATCCCCTCTTTGGGCTGCAGTCAGATCAGTCAAGAAAGCTTTTTCGATTTTTTGCAGCAACAACGCTAAATGTTTGTAGGCATAGGTGGCGAAGATTTGCCCAAAGTGCGCTAGGTAAAAGGCGTGAAAATTAATTACGCAATTGAAGACGAAACAAGGATAGAAAGCTGGCGAGTTTTTAAAGAATTCGTGCCATATAATGGTTCGCGGTTCATGACTATGCTCATAATCAAAGAATTCCCCATAGGTTGAGAGTACAGTCGTGACTACACAGTTCAACACGGTTAGCGCGCGGAAGTACTTCAGAGGTGGTACAAGTACGCCATATTGGGTGTCCAATACTTTTTCCAGCTCTTTCCAATGTTGGAGAAATTCGTAAATTGAGGAACGGTACCAGGTAAAGGTTATGAAAGTGGCCACGCCCATAGGGTAGCGTACGTATCGGATGACGACGTTCACTACGAGTTCTTGTACACTGATATTGGCAGCCACAACATCTCGGAAGAAGAAGTAATGACCACAGCCTAGTGCGAAACACATTCCTATGCCAAATAATACCGCTATCACGTAACAGAATATCAAGATGAGTTTATTCCGTGGTAATGGCGAATCCTAGGACACAAGAGCACCAGTTAGTTTAACTAGTTTACCGAGGGGCGCAACATCTCTTTCCAAGACAGTGATGTAGTCTTTAGTCCACATGGTTGAACAGCTGTCGGTTGACGACTGAACAAACAGTGAGTTCGGTAATTCGAGCACTATGTGGTAAACGATTAAGAGGACGCTATTAGGGAGTTCCTTGATATGAAAAGAGCAAGTCACACAAGTTTGAATCGATAGAAAGGAGTCAACAAATCAGAAAAATGCTAAGGGGGAATAATGGACCATGATCATTAGCGCGCTATTTGCGGTAGAATGTTCCCGTTTTTTAATTGCCATATATTGTATATAATTCAATTACTCTGAAACGACGGCAGCAATACAACAAAGACAGTACTTATTCACTCTAGTAAACCAAGCCATAGATATGACTCAGCCTGCAAAGAAATATGTTGTCAAACAGATAAAACATGTAGAGGGGCGTTGGTTCTCTACTGAACGCAAAAAAACACACAAACATAAAAGAAAGTAGGAGGAGATGGTTTTATTTAGTTGACAGAAATTCATATGCGTACTCATCAATTGAAGAAGGCTCAGTTTTATATAAGAATAGCGGATTACACTATAAATATATACTCCACGACGGTTTCAACAATTGTATTGCCAGCAATATTCAGATCACCAAAAGATTCGCTAACGTTGGGTCTGAAGCATGACAATGACGTAAGTGACAATCAGGCCAATCATGGATAGTACGAGTCCCTTGTTAATCGAGAATACGCTCAGCGGTTGGACTTCCCATGGATTTACTCTTAAATGCGAGAGAAACAATTTTAAAAGCATTCTTTCTTCAGTTCCCACGTATTCCCAATATAAATAGACAGTTTTACTCATATTAATTTCAAATTTCTTTCGCTGTTTGGGTAAGCTACTACACAAGCTCGTGACGATAGTAATTTGATACAACAATCACGCAGCGAAACCAAATATCACTTCTGGTACCGCAATACTACTATTCATCCCGCTTAATTTACTGGTAGCTGGCAATCGCAACACAAACACATACATAACACAGCAGCTCGTAAAGAAAATAATGGAATAATTGATGAAAAGTATGTAACCAAACAAGTCCCTGCTTTCTCTACCAGAAGCTCAAGCTGCTCGTACTGATCTCTGAGCTGCTTTATAACATCTTTCGTCGCCATTTTGATCCTTCCGCTGGCAATTTTTCTTGACCCATACTTCCATGCATCCGACACACTTATTGTGCCTCAATTATCTAAGAACCGTTGTGGTTCTACGAAATCCCCTCTTTGGGCTGCAGTCAGAACAATCAAAAAAGCTTTTTCGATTTTCTGCAGCAATAACGATAAATGCCTGTAGGCATAGGTGGCAAAGATGTGCCCAAAATGCGTAAGGTAAAAGGCATGAAAATTAAGTACGCAGTTGATAACGAAACAAGGATATAAAGCTGGAGAGCTTTTAAACAATTCGTGCCATATCAGGGTTCGCGCTTCCTGGCTATTTTGATAATCAGAGATTCCCGCATACGTTGACAATAGGGTCAAGGCTACACAGTTCAACACGGTTAGCGCGCGGAAGTACTTCAGAGGTGGTACAAGCAGGCCCGTATCCAGGATTTTGGTTCGGGGGGGGTTACAGCCTGTACCACACCAAAATTCTGGTTTTGGGGAAGGGGTACTAGTAAATAAAATATTTGTAATGCAAACAAAAGAAGAAGAGAGTAATACTGTGTTTCTAACATAACATATACAATCTAATTACTGTGACTTCCGTATATGTGAAATACATAATAT
>JAHZNP010002111.1:0-10889 GCA_020615345.1 Triops cancriformis | reverse complement strand
TTTCCCTATGAATTGAAAGGAGAGCTAGGCCTGTGAATCTTTCTTCATCCATTGTGCTCCTTAACCAGGTTTTTAGCCTTTTTAAACTCGAGAAGCTCCTTTCAGCTGTCGCAGTGCTAACTGGCCATGTTGCGACGACACTCAGTAAGAGTTTAACATTTGGGAAAAATCTGAATTGCATGCCTTAAATGCGGACAGCACAAAAGAAGGGCTATCTTCTTGTAAAGACCACTTCACTTTCCAGAGCATAAGCTCTTGCTTTAAACAATCTGTCTCAGGAAGGAGACCTCCGTAAGTTTCAATCAAAGAGTTAGTGTCTAATTGTTCTATATCTTTCGTGACGACTCTAGAAGGAATTAAATAGAAGGAATTAAAAATGTAAAAAAATATTCGAGAAAACATTTCGGGGGGGGGGGGGGTATAACCCCCTAACCCCCCCTGGATACGGGGTGAACTCAAGTAACGTACATTTAGATTTTTAGGTGTTACCGTTTTTTTCCTTCAGAAGAATACAATTGCATAGTTTTTCTATTCGAAAAAAACTGCTGTTTCTGTAGGCACAATGTGAACCTAACTACTCGCAAGTGACTCGCCGCAAGTGTAAAGACGGGACTAACGCCCATGCCGGATCAGTTTTTATTAAAGTTTAAATTTCTTTGAATTATTGTGCAGTTTGAAAAGTTCCCCAAAGCTTAAATGAAAGACATACCAATTCTTTGCCAAAAGAAGTGTACTGTTAAAGCTCATGTGCTTCTAACCCCGCTATAGGATAGCAACATTTGAAATGGTACAGAATCACAGCAAAACTGCTACATATTTTATCACAAGTTCTCGACAGTAAAATTATTGAGTAATAATGTCTGCGATTATACCGTTCAAACTTTCCATGAATCTACTTAGCAAATGTATTATAAGTCAAATATCAACTTTTTGGATAACTTCATTTTAAAAACCAAGCTTCGATCTGCGTAAAATCGCATTTTAACAATTCCTCAGCAATTACAGTATTCAGCTCTAAGAGCGATATCGCAAGAATTACTTCTAGATTTATGTTCCAATTGAAAAAAAGTTTGATTTTTTTTACCGTGAGGCCATTTCGTCGTTTGCAATTCATCATCGGCATTTACGCGAGGTTCGTCTCCACTTGAAACTCTGGCGAATGATTCGCTTTGTCCCTAACTTTCAGCAGCAGGCAGTGATTTCATTCATCGTTACCGTACAGTACTCTTAAAAAAAATCGGACCAACAAACCGCCCTATTTTAACGTCCCACACCACTATGCGAGGAAGCCTGGCGGGTCAAAAACGTTCGAAAGACGAAAAAGTGGGACACCGCTCGCGCAACTGCCGTGGCGGTAGGATAGGGAAGTTTGTTGGGCCCGATTTTTTTTTTAAGACTACTGTAGTGTACAGTACTCGGCACATAAAACGACCCAAACAAACCGTCCTATTGCTAACGTCCCACGCCACCGTGAAGAAGCCTTGTTGCGGGTCAAAAACGTGGGACACCAATCCCGCAACTGCCGGGCCGTTAAGCACCCGACGGTTTGTTTGGGTCGTTTTATGTGCCGAGTACTGTACGTACAGTACTGAGCAAAATGTCGGGTACGGTACTGTTGTCAAAAATGGCAAAGGCTACGTCCAAGGCCGTACCCAGGTGGGGGTTTTGAGAGTTTGAACCCCCCACGAAATGTTATTTTTATCATGGCGAGCATAGGAGAATGCCCAAATGTCCAAAAAAATTGCATACTAACCCCCCCCCCAAAAAAAAAAAAACTTTTCAAAATCAAAATCCTGGGTACGGCCCTAGCTACGTCCCCATGCTAACGCCATTCAGTTGCACAGGACTGAGCAAAAAGTAGACTGTACTTGCCAAATCAGAGATCTAATTAAGCATCTGGAGGCTGATTTACTTTCATTAAGGGGCGAAAGGTCTTTACCCATCGATTACGAAGTGAAAGGTCGATCGCGAATTTTGAAACCGAATTTAGCCTTGTGAGCAAAAATTATGACTGACAGATTCGAATTGATTGGAAAAATAGAACAATATTCACTAAAGAAATCAACTATATTTTAAAAAGGCCACTTCAACTTAGTAAATAGCAAAAAGGCTTAACTGTCCGGTCTAACTTTATAAGAATTGCGACGTCTATCTTTACAAGAATTACAAGAATGTGAGGCCTCAAAATGCCCGGTCTAACTTTGTAAGAATTGCGACGTCTATCTTTACAAGAATTACAAGAATGTGAGGCCTCAAAATAGAGTTACAGCATCAACAGAATCAAAGAACTGTGACCATCCATACTTCTACATATTTCACTGTGTTGTTTGTATACACTATTCAAATAACATTTTGTTTCGAACTTCGCGGTCTACCTTTTTATATGGACAGGGATTGTTTGAAGCTTCAAGCCCCTTCACCCCTTAGTGAAAGTAAATCAGCATCGAGAGGCTTAATTAGAATTCTGTTAATTGGCAAGTAGGCTACAGTTTTTTTTCGCTCAGTACTGTATACGACCGTTGTCACACTTGATCGTCTTTCGCAGGTTCTGTGACCCGCTGCAAGGCTTTCCCAGTTTCGTTGCTGTATTTATTAAAATTGTTTCTTCCTACAATGCCGGGTCTATCTTAACAAGAATTGCCAATTGTAAATGTGGACCAAGCAACAGTTAATAAATGGCTACAGCCTCAGCAGAATGAAGGAAACATGAGCATCAATTCTTCTATGTCTTTAGTTGTTTTATTTATACAATAAATTATTTTAATAACAGTGGGTTTCAAATTTCGCGGTCTACCTTTTATTTGCACAGCGATCTCTTGAAGCTTCAAGCCCCTTCACCCTTAATGAAAGTAAATCAGTCTGGAGAGGCTTAATCAAACTTCCATGATTTGGCAGGTAACAGTTATTTTTATTACTGTACTGTAGGTTTTCAAATGCAGATTTTTATTAAATGGTGGATTTGTGGCTTCTAGCCTTCACAAAAACTTCAACCGTTTACAAACACAAGAACGGGTACGCGAAGGGATCTGAAAGAGGATGCGAACCTTCTGAAAATCCGTGTCTACGTTTTTCGTTGTTCCCAAAAATGTGCGTGATAAAAATGTCTAGGACCAGTGGCGGCATTTTAGGAATGCATTTGTTTTATCTGACAGTCACTTTTTTCGAATCACCTGAATAGTATTAAACGTTGTAGCTTTTGAATTGTGCACAGGTGTGCAAGATGTGTGTATGCAATTATGAGCGATGGGAGGCGTGCATGGGAAATGTATGTAGCAATATTCGATGTTATTTGATCATCTCTTCTCCTAGGTATAATTAATTTGGTGGTAAGATAGTTATCCTCATCGCTAGATTTTGCGTGCGATTATGTATTCCAAACGATTTTCGGGTCAACGAGCTAAGTTCACGACGTAAGAAACAAACAACAACAACAACAAAACTGTAAAAAGGTATCAAAACCTGGTAAATTTTAAGAGTCTGAAATTACTAGTCCCTACTAAAAATTGGCACCTGATATCTAAAAATGGATCCAAAACCAAAAAAAGGGTAATTTTTGACAAGTTTTGGTAATATTAACCTAATTTTGGTATTGTTCATCCAAATACTGGTAACGTATTCTGAAATCCGGTATATTTCTCAAATATCGATAGTTCCATTTCCAAACTTCATAAGTTCCCTGTATGCAATTTATTGAGCTTCCGTAGGAGGTTAGCATCAGTGTTGTGTAATTTGTCAACAAATAAATATTATTACATTAGAATTACACTTGAATAACGAAAATAACCGTTAAATTACAATTACATTTGTAAAGTAATTTATTACTTTGCCATTACTTTCGGTTAAAATGTTTTTTTACATTGAAAACTGTTCCAATTTTCCAAAATTTTAACTATACGAAAAGTAAAGTAAGTCTACTTACACGAGCTGTTATGAAAAAGATAGTAGATTAATTACAAATCAATTTTTAATGTCAAATGAAAACTTCACACTTTACATACTGGAAGCCATTTCACAACACCCTCCCTTCACAACACCCTTTAGTCGATCTAAGGCAGCGAAGTTCCAAAGCACAAGTTCTTCCCCTTTCCCCTTTCTTTACAGGTTTTCTAATTTATCTCTAAGAAACCAAAGTAATCGTAATTGTAATGTTATATGAACTTTTTAAATTTACTAGTAAATTACATTACAATTTTAAATAGAGTAAAATGTAATGAGTACATTACATTACATTTCTACAAGCGGAAAATGTAACGAGTACATTACAATTACTTTAAGAAAAGTAATTGGCATCACAAATTACCATTACTTGTAATAATTACACAACACTGGTTAGCATAAGTAAATTGCATGCTTCTAGTAATTAATAGAACTAGGGAGAAATACAACTCCCAGACGTTCTTAGCTTTGGAAAACCTTCAAAACTGTGTATTGCACTCTTCATACTTATGAAGAGCAGGAACTAACTAATATTTGTGAAGTGGCTTTGTGCCTTGTTTCCTCGACATAATTTAATTGGTGTAATGCGAAACTGTCGTAAAACTTTAATTGTTGAAAACGGTTGATTAATTTTGTATTTTATGGGGTTTTATTGCTCAAATTTTTATTCGTAATTTTGTTGAACTTGTATGGTGAATGTTGTATTCTATACGTTTGAGAAATTGTTGGCGCATGTCGTGCTATACATTGTCGGTGAATTTGTGGTGAATTCTATCGTACTGTGTATTTTTGTGGAAGTCATATTGTTAAGCTTCGGTATTTACTGTTGCATTAATTATTGTTGGTACATTTATTTGGTGTTTTGTTGAGTGCTGTTATTCAGTTTGCATTGTTCATGTATGTCGTTTATGTTATATTCTGTGTAACTGCTGTAAGAACTGTGTATCGAATGTTAATTAATTTTGTAGTTCATGTAATAAGAAATTAAAAGTAAATTGTGCGTCAAAATTTCTACCGAATAATAGCAAATGGCATTCCCTTATTATGGTTATTATTAGGACCAATATTTAGGTCTCATGCGTCAGTTTACGGATGTTTACTCGGCAATTTTTGGTTCCGTCAAATACCGACTTCGTGGTTTGTCTACTAGTTTTAGGATACAGCCCCCATCACTGACTTTTGGTAGAAAAAGAGCCCCAATCAGAGTTCCTTGCTTTTAGGTGCCGTTTTGCCCTATTAAACGGTACATTTTCTTACAGTGTGCACGAAAGGTATTTCCACTAAAATTTGCACGACAAACTTTCCGTCTGTGAACCGACTATGCTTGACGAATTTACCTATTGTACTTGATTACTAGGATAATGTTTACCGACCTATGGTCGGTAACTGTCGGCGACCATTATAGGTTTGAAAGAGTTGTTAAAGTAGGACATTTATCTTTTATTAATGGTGGGGTGACCAATATGGAATGCACCCCGGAAGCTCTCGGCCGCGAGCACTTCTTCGCAACACACAACTTTCAGTATATATTGAGATCACATGATAAACGTTTCCACTGCTGTATTCTGGATTGGCGCCGGAATCTCGGCGAATTGGTTTCTACTGTTGTCTAGACGCCATCTATTGCCGAGTTGAAGTAAAATGAGCCCCGTGACACGTGGACCGTAACTTGCGCAATGTTTTGATGTTTCCTTTCAAGGGATTGCACCGCGACGTTTCGAAATAATCCCAGATGGCTGGCAAAATTCAGATACCGCTTGAAGAAAAGCTGAAACGGTATGAAAAAATTGAGTTTTTAGGTGAAGGTCAGGTAATGTCCAGTTTTATTACCTTTACTTGCGTAGTCTTTCTAATTTGTTTTTGTTGAATGCTTCATAGTTTGCTACAGTGTACAAAGCCAGAGATACCAAAGACCCAGATGGCAAAATTGTAGCTGTCAAGAAAGTAAACGCTTACCTTGATTAACCGACATTAATTGGAAAATAAGGAACTTTTTTGGTTCCCAGATTAAATTAGGAAGTAGAGAAGAAGCTAGAGATGGAATTAATCGAACAGCTTTGAGAGAAATCAAGCTCTTACAAGAATTGAAGCACCTAAACATCATTGGTTTGTCAGGTAAGCTATATTGGTAGTTGTCGTAGACGTCGCTGCCATGTAGACTCCGAAAGTACTGAAGTCAGATCTAAGCGTACTTTTTACCGTTTATAGATGTCTTTGGTCATCGGTCCAACGTTTCATTAGTATTCGATTTCATGGACACCGATTTGGAAGTCATAGTGAAAGATACAACGACCGTTTTAACACCAGCAAATATCAAAGCCTATATTGTTATGACCCTTCAAGGCTTAGAGTACTTGCACATGAATTGGGTGCTCCACAGAGTAAAATAAGTTCACGCATTTAATGAAAGTCTTTAACAATATCTTTTGTCAGGATTTGAAACCCAACAATTTGCTAGTCAACCGAGAAGGCGTACTAAAAATTGGAGATTTTGGTTTAGCCAAATTTTACGGTTCACCTAACCGCGTTTATACCCATCAAGTTGTTACACGTTGGTACAGGTAATAGACCAAACTAATATACTATTGCGCACAAGATTTTCTTGAGCCAATTTCTCTGCTCGTGAATTTTCGATTTAAGGTAAAAAAATGGAGACAATAGAAAAAATAAATAGAAAAATTTGCTAATGTGAAGGAAGGAGCGACTTTAAGTAAAATTTTGTTCCATTCAGAGCACCAGAACTGTTGTTTGGAAGTCGGATGTACGGGCCAGGTATTGACTTGTGGGCGGTTGGTTGCATTCTCGCGGAATTGTTACTCCGTGTTCCATTTTTGCCCGGCGACTCTGATCTGGATCAGTTAACCCGGATTTTCCAAGCTCTGGGCACTCCAACCGATGACATCTGGCCAGTAATTGCTAGTTTCCTTAGCTTCTCAAGATCTAAGTGCAGTGTCTTGAATGGTTCCTTATTCCCTAGGGCATGACGAGTTTGCCTGACTATGTCCAGTTTAAGACATTCCCTGGTACGCCCCTTAAGCACATTTTCACCGCTGCAAGTGACGATTTGCTTGACGTTTTGGGCAAACTTTTAGCAATGGATCCAAACAAACGAGGGCGAACGACAGACATATTAAAAATGCCCTATTTCAGGTATTTAACATGGAACGTGAAGTCGAACCCGCGTGTAAGAGACGGTCAAGGTCGAAAACGTGCATCGTGCTTAGGTTTCCCTTACACTGCGATTTCTTCACCAAGTACTCATCGATACTTCATTGCGTTTTTTTACGTCCAGGTCGTCTGTTACACAAGAGTTTGACGATGTTTTGTTTTCTCTCATAATTAAAATTTTTTTAAATTGACACAATTTTCTTACTTTCTGAACCTTGTAAAAAAAGTAAAGCTTTTGGCATTTCGGTTTTATGCTTTTTATTTTTACAAATACTAACTTTTTTGTGTATTTACGATGCATATTTGTATATTTCTCTTGCTTGTGTTAATGTCTTCTAAACACTGTTCTTAGTAACAAACCGGGACCGAGTCCGGGACCACAGTTGCCTTTACCTGCTAATCTTAGAGAAAAGAAAGAATCGGACGCGAATGCCCTTAAACGAAAAGGAGATCGTGAGATGGGTATTCATTAGTTACTTTTTTTCTTCCACTTGAATTGGCTTCATTTCTCTAGTTGTTTATTTATTTTTCTTGTTATTGCTTTACAGGAACGTTGGCCAAGCGGTTGGTTTTCTAAATACGAGTTCATTTGTACGCATTACGGTTGACTGTTATTCTGTTCTGGCGTGAAAAGCCAATACATGTATTTCTTTCTACAACATGGGCCGTTTTAATTTTTACACCGCAAACTTATCCTTTCCCGAATTTGGGTAATTTTCTCAGCTTGTCATTGCCTTTACTTTCTATACCACATCTGCAAAGTCTTCATCCTTTTCACTTTCTTTTGCAACTGCAAGATTCCATACATGAGAGCTTCCGCGGTGGGAGGACAACCTAAAATACCACGGAAAAAATTGTTACATCAACGGAAAAACACAACTGCATACAAAACAGTGTAACAGTATTAAAAATTAGCGCAAAAAACTAGGTTAGGTAAAGATTTGTTCTAACATAACTGTACGGCTAATTTTAGGTAAATGCTTTTAGGTAAAGTCGACTTCCATTGCAATAATAGGTCAGAAGAATCCAACCCTATCGAATTTTGCCACTGTTTTGACACACTATCTACTAACATCGACTCGAAATACACATGACTTTCCCACAAGTGAGACTTCTTTTTGAGCTTAGTGCAAGTTTCTTGTGTTCACGGTGCCCGACAACACACTTGACGCCCGGGATTCACTAAGAGCTTGCATTCTCCAATAACTCTGCCGAATTACAAGAGCAAATTTAACATCGCTACACAATGCATGTATAGTACTGAGAAAAAAGACTGTACTTACCAAACCACAGAGGTCTAATGAAGCCTCTCGAGGCTGATTTACTTTCATTAACGGGCGAAAGGGCTTTACCAATCGGTTACGAAATGAAAGGTCGACCGCGAATTTGAAAGCGTATTTCGCATTGTGAGAAAAATGTATGACTAACACATCTGCATTATTTAGATAGAAAGAACAACATTCTGTTACGGAAATTAAGCATATTTTAAAAGGTCCGGTTGAGCTCATAAGAGAGGAAAATGACTTAATTGTCCAGCTATTGATACAAAGTCCGGTCTATTTTGACAAGAATTGCAAAGTCTAAATGTGAGCCAAACAAGAGTTAAAAAATAATTACGGCCGCAAGAGAAGGACAGAATAGTGAGCATCAATACCTCTAAATCTTTAATTATCTTGTTTACACACAATTTAAATAACAGATTGTTTCGAACTTCGCGGTCTACCTTTTTTATGGACAGGAATTGGTTGAAGCTTCAAGCCCCTTCACCCCTTAATGAAAGTAAATCAGCCTCGAGAGGCTTAATTAAACATCTGTGGTTTGGCAAGTACAGTTTTTTTCTCATTGCTGTACAGTACTCTCCACAAAAACCGACACATACAAAATGCCCTATTCTAGCTCCCCACAAATTCCGTCGGCCAAAGCAACAATGAATTTGAATTAATGGTTGGTGCTACGGATAAAAAAAAGACCATCTGATCATCAAACGTTTATTGAAAAACATCTTACAAATTCTTAATTGCCAAAATGTGAAATCTAAGAAGGCACCGGTAAATAATTTTTCTGAATATTATCGGGAACTCCAATATCGCGGGCTCAGAATGAGTCATTCGTGGGTTGGTTTCGCACGGCATGTTATTCGCTGTGCTGTTCGCACCATTTAAGCACGCATCTGTGGGGAGCTAAAATAGGGCATTTTGTATGTGTCGTTTTTTGTGGAGAGTACTGTACAACGCTTTCATATTACATATAATTTTCCTTTCCAACATGGCGACTACATCTTACGCACTTTTTCGAATCCAATATTTTTTACTTTCATTACTTTGCTTCCTTTTTACCTGGTACGTAGATATCCACGGGGATAATTCTATCGCAGCCTCTAACGACGGAATAAGAATAGTGGTAGTATCCACCGCCATTGGCACAGCTTCCCATGGAAATTACCCAACGTGGTTCGGGCAACTTTTAGAGGAGAGAGAAAAGTGCGAAACACTTAGCAACCGTTTTATTCAATAGACTTTTTCTTACTTGGTCATAGACTTTTCTTAAAGCCGGGGCCATTTTGTTAGTTAAGGTACCAGCGACAATGATTACGTCCGCTTGACGCGGGGACGCTCGAAAAACAACACCGTAACGATCCATATCGTAACGAGGAGCAGCGATGTGCATCATTTCAACGGCACAGCACGCAAGACCAAACGTCAGCGGCCAAAGGGAACCTTTACGGCCCCAGTTAAGCAAATCATCCAGGCGAGCAACGGCAAACTCGGCCAAGTTGGTGGTGTTTGGAAACGGGGAATATTTTCGTTTTTTTACCAAGGAGTCTAGAACCGATCAGAGTTTGAAAGTTAAAGACTAACACTTCTAAAGCAATATTCATACTTTCTTGAGACTGGACAGATTCCGTGCTCGGTGCTGCACTCATATAGGGTTTTTCGGGTTGAAGCTCTTTTTGTTGAGTACTTTGTTGTCGTAAGCCATTGGCGATGCAAGAAAATTTGGGGAATCTTCCCACAATGTACGAAGATTTTAAAGCCAACATCTTGTAATCTATTTACGAGCAAAAATATTAAAAAGATAAGTGACTACTTTTGCTTCTATCACTATTTACCTTTTCTCAAACTTCCGACAAGACGCACTAAGCTTTAAACGGCGAATTACAGTTATAAAGAACAATGGCTGGCCAACACCGATTGCGAGTCGCAGTTTAAAAGCTTGTCAGGCCAGTTTCTTCACTGCCAGAGTAAGATCCTTGCTGCCAGAGAGCACTCACAAAGTATCCTGTAGAGCAGTGGCGTAGGAAGGGGGGGGGGGGGGCGGTCCGCCCCGGGTACCATCACTGAGGGGGTGACAAAAGGGCAAAATGTTTTTTTTTTATTTCGCGGAGTGTTGGGGGATCACAACACTTGAAAAAGTAATATGAATTAAAACGAGTTAATACAAATGACTTCGCCTGGCAATTAATTAACCTCAACACGTCAACATAATACGTACTGAAACTTTTTAGTTGAGGCAACAAACGCTGGTCAGTCACTTAACGCCATTCTATTGAGCTAGTTGAGTATTATAACTGAAAGCTTCTAAATGACAAGAACTTACCCAAGGGTGCTAGGGAATTTTAGATCCCCCTCCAGCGAATTCTATGATTTATCATGTGGAGCATAGGAAAATGCCCAAATTATAAACTCAAAATGAAAACTAGGTTCATTTTGGTGCTCTTAGATAAGTTTGGTTTAGAAAAATGTTTGGTATGCACATGCAGGGCCGTAGCCAGAATTTGGTTGGGG